>JAVJIF010008350.1:0-82974 GCA_038442645.1 Agave tequilana | reverse complement strand
AAAAGGGGAAAAAAATAATAATAAACAATAAGGAAAAAGTTATCATAAGGGGTATTTGGTAATTTAACTTCTCCCTAAAAGCGGGCGCCGCAAGTCAGTGAGGTGACAAATTGAGCCACGTCACCGCAGGCTGAGAGAGTACTCTCAGCCCGCGAGCTGATATACATTTTCTCTATACACACACACACACACACACACACACACTCCCATCCTCTTATCTTTCAGTAATTCTTTCCCTTCTTCCTTTTCCAGCCAACAGCAACCAACAAGAACAGCCCACGCCTCCCTTCTTGGCCGGCCAACACCACCCATCAACTCCACCTTTCTCCACCACCATTTCCTCCACCATTCTCCCCTCCATCTACTCCACCATTTCAACAACAACAACAACCACCACACCATTTCATCACCATCTTCTTCCTCCATTTCTAACCAAAACAAACCCATCTTCTCCACTAACTTCACCACCATTTCCACCACCACCTACACCACCTTAACCACCACCAATCATACCATCTTCTTCTCCTCATCATACTCTTTCCAACAAGCTATAGGTTCGTCCTCCGAAACATCGTTTGCAAAACTCTATTCTCCCTTTTGGAACTACACTTGCACCCTCTAGATTTCTTGGGCTTGGAGCTTTAGCCATCTTTTCCGGCCAACTCCGGCCGCCGCCGGCGAGGTCCAGCCGACCAACCTCCCTTTCCCTTCTTTTCTTTCCTTCCTTCTCTTTCTTTCAATCCTTCTTTCTTTCTTTCTTTCTTTCTTTCTTTCCTTTTCTCCTTCTCTTTTCTTTCCTGCGTCACATACTCCCTCATTCCTGCGTCTCCCTCATTTCTCTGTCTCTCTCTTTCTCTCCTGTTTTGGTACTAGACGCGGAGCTTACTCCTGCGTCCAAGCACATCTTTAACGCGATCTTCGCGTTCATATATTAACACGACGCATATACGTACTCGCGTCTGCATTCTTCCTGTGTTATAAAACGCGGGTCTCAGACCCCGCGTTTGTGACATCAACGCGGCGCAATCCCCGCGTCTGCGACCCCTGCTTCTTCGTTCTCACTTTTTCTGATTCATCCTTCTCCTCTTTTTTTTTAATACATAATATTGGTTCTCGAACGCGTCAGTTACCTAGACTCCGGAACTTAGGATTTCTCGGTGTTTCTTGAAGTTTTAGGCGATTGTTCTCGCTCTCCTTTTGATCTTTCTGCTTCATCATGTTGACTAATATTATATTATTTTACTTGCACACTTGCATGTATCATGCTATCACTTGACGCCTGTTTAATATCACCTCTCAGGCATATATCTCATGGCACTGTTATGCTGCTTCTTGGTACTCGCCTCGTTATGGCATTTGACACTTGACTTACGATTATCATATTCGCGGGAATCATGTGACTTGAAATTATAATACTTATGTACTCTCGAACTCCTGATCTTGGCATGCACTTGCTTTCCCCGTGAATTAATAATCACATAATAAATCATAAAAAGAAACCACTTGAATCGGGTCGGGGGAAACTTGTGGCTATCAATATTTGTTCGTGTTTACAGTGGTTTTAGGTATGTTGTGTAACTACATTTCCGGTTTGACCTGAGGGCCTCCAGGCGACCGAGGGGAGCGCTGGCTCCCTCCTTCCTGGTACCATCTTGATAAGGGCATTCTATAAGACCCTACTGTACGCCTTGCGGCAGGTTCCGTCCTCCAGCAACGGAACAATCCTGGGCCGTGGTCCCTGGTATGCACGGGACCCACTGTAAACATTGTTCATTGATACCCCGTTGGTTTCCAATAACAGCCTTGATTTACTCATATGTGGATGTATGTGTGCTGGGACGCTATTACACATACCTAGACATATGGGTAGAACGAGTAATAAGTATGAATATTGAAAATGGCAGAAATAGATTTATTCAGGTCTTATCACTTTCATTTTATGCCTCCGTTTCTTGCTTACTGTACAAGTACTCTCGACACAGTTCTTGATGCTTAAATACTGTTTTGATCATATCAACACACATATACTTATCTCTACAACGACACTTGGCATTCACCTGTCTATTTGTTAGGGAGTTTCTGACTCCCCTGGGCTTGCATGTTCAGGTTCTGAAGCTTGGGTTGAAGCGGAGCCCTCCACTGAAGATCAAGCTTATTTCTCGGAGCAGGCTGACTTGTCCTAGCTCCTTCTGTTCCTGAACCTTCCGCTAGCTCGGGGATCTTCTTCTCAGCCCCGTGAGCACCTTTTGCTGTACAAATTGTAAATTCTTACTTTTGTACCTGGCTGTGATATATAATGTACATGTACCAATATATCACGCTCTGTGATAACTTTGTAATCCTTTTGTTGGAATGTATTTTGCCACGTGCTTCCGTACTCTGATTCTTATTTGTACTGATGCTTAGCGTATATACGTGAGGGTATTTCTGACCTACGTATATACGTCGCAGTAGCGTCCCCGTACCCGCCGGATCGGGGCGTTACACCAACGGTTAAAGTGAGAGGGTGAATGGGAGAGAGAGAGGGAAAGTGAGAGAGATAGTGAGAGAGGGAAAAAGAAATGAGTAAGAATAAGAGAGAGGAGAGTGGGAAAGAGAGATTTTATCAGGAGAGAAGGGAGGAGGAAGAGAAGACGGTGGAGGGAAAATGTAGAAGAAAGGAGAAAGAAAGGAAGACAAAAAGAGAAGGGAAAAAGGGAAAACATTATACTATTATTTAATTTGATTAAATTTGATTAACCAAAAAATTTCTCAAAATTTATAAAAAATTTGAAAATATTACTTTGAACAATGATATGAGTCGAATTTATGAAATTCATCCCGTTTATTAATTAAAAATCATGGAGTCATTTAGCGGTAATGGTCGACATCGAATTCGGGAGATTGTCCCAAAAAAATTAGAAAATTAGTTCGAAAAAATTCAAAATATTAGGAATTAATATCTAAAACTAAGAGTCTGACTAACATGAAGGTCAAATCAAGTATCTTCACAACAGTGAGTACTAATACTAAGATACACACATCTAGAGCAGGGATTACAATTCAGAACAACAGCAAGAATAAATCTTGAAAGCCTGCTATTTCTAGGAAGTGAGCGGAAGTAAGAAAATGAGGAAGTATAATTGCTCACTTCTCATCTATCTAAACACCAAAAGAAAAATGAGAAAACACCTTTTCCTCTTCTCTTTTCTTTTTTACACAATCACTTCCTCACTGTCAAGGAGTTACAATTAATTGGTGATCATGTGAATATCATTTGTAATAAGTTGTAGCTCAAAACATTTAATTTTTTGGTCATGTAAATCTCACTTGCATTCTAATTACAATCCTATTTTTTATTTTTTAATTAATTTTTATTTTAATATCATTCCGCGGTCAACTTTTTCACTTTCACTTTCACATTACCATCAAAATACCGAAAAGACATAACATTTTCTAAACCATACTTCCTAACAACATTCAAATACCGAAAAACTCACTAATCAATTTCTAAGTTCCAAAGAAAACTATTACTACTTCCTCACTTCTTCACTTTCATCCCTAACCAAACAGGCCCATCTGTATAATTTGCTTCCTCCGGCTATGGTCCAATAAGGTCAACCCCGGAGTGGTATCAGGGGTAATCGCCCGATCCATTACCCAGCCCTAGCCTGCGGCCAGGCATTTTCCCCCCTCAAAGCGGAAGTTGCAACCGGAAGCTGGGTTTCTACGAGCGAGAGAGCAAAAGCGAAGGAATTCAATAGTTGGATCGATTCAGTAGAAGAGACCGATGTTCCACTCTGTATATGTCAAGATTTTTCCAGGGTTTTGATCGGTGATGGCGATTCCAATTGGGAAGCTCACCATCATCATCGGAGCAGGTTCATCTTCTTCTTCTGCCCCCATTCCTCTTCTTTTTCTTCGCTAAGAAATTGGTAGGGTTTCGATTAGTGACCTGCGAAGAACTCAGTGTCCATGTTGAAATCATCTAGTTAGCTGTAAATTTTTCGTGATTTTGTTATTATGTGTCAAAATTAAGAGCTCGGGGACACCCTAGATATTTTATTGGAATGTCCAATTCTATCTTATTTTTTGTCTTTGTGCAAAAAGTTTCTTCTTTCTGCAATGTTAATATGCCATCAAGTTCTTTGATCTGCATGTTCTTAGTCTCCTCATTTTCTACCAGTGCTTAAATTTTCCCCTAAAATAAAAAGGGAGCACGATGAAATTGAGTGTTGAGGAAGAAACATGAATGTATTTATGTAGACAGCACTGCTGTTAGTTTTACTTATTGCAATCTATCTTGCAGGTCTAGTTGGGTCTGCCCTCTCAAAAGAAGGGGGCTTGTCAGATGTTACAAGCTTCTTTACTGGCGCTTTAAAGGTACCTTGTTTGCTTATGAGATAGCCTGGATATAGAAAGCAATCTTGCTGATTCTTGTTTGTATTTAGTGTTAAATGCTGAATTTCAAATTATCTACTCGTTTTGCAGTTCGTCACAAAACACCTCCAACATGATAAAGAGAGTTCTAAATCCACTAGCAAACCTCATGCTGATTCTCTTCTGTCTCAGGTTTGGATATTGCTGCTGGATGCTATATTATATATAAGTTAAACCACTGATAACAGGAAATTAATTGTTTTGGACATTTTTCTTCAAATTATTTTTATTTCTGTTTCGTTTCCTTTTCATTTTGTTTTCCGGAATTTTTCTCCAAACTGATTGTTTGGACATTTCCTGCTGGATGCTGATTCTCTTCTACCTCAAAGGTGTGAAAATGGTAAACGAATTCCCTCATTGGTCCAATGTATCAACTTCTTAGGCTACTCAGAGAGGAAGAACTGAAGTGTATTTCCTTTAAAAAAAAAATATTTGAGGATAATAGTCACTGTACATATTCTGCTAAAGATGTATTTATGAGTCACGGGGTGGTGCTCTACCATGTAAGGACACATAATGGTGGAATGAAGAGGTAAAAGCTGCCATTAAGATCAAACAGACTCTTACAGAGATTTGAAGAAAAATTGTGATGGAGGAGTTTTGAGAGATATAAGCTAGCCAAGAAGGAGGCTAAGAAAGCTGTTTAGAATGCAAGAGCTAAAGTGTACAAAGAAGTGTATGAGAAGTTGGACACCAAAGAGGTTGAAAAAGATATATATAGAATTGCTTGAATAAGGGAGAGAAAGACTAGAGACTTATGTACTGTGAGGTGTGTTAAAGATGAGGATCAGAAGGCTTTAGTTCGAGATGAAGATATCAAAAAAAGATGGAGAGTATTTTGACAGACTGTTCAATGGTAGTTCTACTCAAGATTTGGGTGATCTTACTATTCAGTGGCAGGATATAAATCGTAATTATATGCGCAGAATTAGCGAATCTGAAGTTAAAGAGGCTTGAAATCAAGGAAAGCTGTTGACCCGGATGGAATTCCTATTGAGGTATGGAGATCTTAGGAGAGATGGGCGTGATATGGCTGACAAACCTCTTTAACAAGATCTGGCTAACTAAAGATGCCAAATGAGTGGAGGAAGAGTACCCCAATACCTCTCTATAAGAACAAGGATGATGCCCAGAGTTGTTCAAACTACAGTGGAATAAAAATCATGTGTCACACCATGAAGCTTTGGGAAAGGGTAATTGAACACAGGTTAAGACAGAATGTTAAAATATCAGGAACCAGTTTATGTTCATGTCGGGGTGATCGACGACAGAGGCTATTCATTTGCTTCATCAACTTATAGAGCGATTTCGAGAGAGGAGGAGAAATTTACATACAGTCTTTATTGATTTAGAAAAAGCTTATGATAAGGTGCCAAGAGAGGTATTATGGTGGACATTGATGAAAAAGGGAGTTCCCATCAAATATATTGACACAATCAAGGACATGTACGATGGAGTAGTGGTAAATGTCAGAATTTGTGGAGGCATAACAAGTGATTTTTCTATTACAATTGGATTGCATTAAGGATCTACATTGAGTCCATTCTTATTTGCCATAGTGATGGATGAGCTTACTAGAGCTATTCAGGATGAGATACCGTGGTATATGCTATTTGCTGATGATATTGTCTTAGTCGATGAGGGAGAGCTGGGGTAAATGCCAAATTGGAGTTATGAAGGCAAACTCTAGAATCTCGAGGTTTTAGATTATGTAGAGCCAAAACAAAATATATGGAGTGCAAATTCAGTAAACATGGAATAAGAGATTATAGTATCGTAACATTAGACGGAAAAGGAATACTGATGAGCAGTCATTTAAGTACTTGGGTTTTATTATCCAAAAAGATGAGGAGATCAATAGTGATGTCAACCATAGGATTCAAGCCCGGTTGGTTGAAATGGAGTGCAACATGAGTTTTATGCGACCGTAACATTAACGGCTGAAGGAAAAGTTTTATGGATTGCTATTAGGCCAACTTTGTTATATGACACAGAATGTTGGGTTATAAAGAGATATCATGCGCAGAAGATGAGTGTAGCAGAGATGCGCATGCGTCGTTGGATGTGTGGTAACATGAGGAGAGATAATGTGAGAAATGAGGATATTCGTATTAAGATAGGCATAGCCTCTATAGAAGAGAAGAGAGAGAAAATCGCCTACGATGGTTTGGTTGTGTGCGACGTAGACCTACAGATGCGCCAGTCCGACGAGTAGAGCGTATCAAATCAGGGCAAGTTAAAAGAGCGCAGGGGAGACCGAAGAAAACATGGATGGATGGAGTAAAGGCTAAAGGTCTTAATGAACACATATTGCTCGATAGGAATGAGTGGAGAAAGTTGATCCATGTGCCCGATCCGGCGTAACTCTCTTTTGGCTCATGTAGCCTACCCCAAATACTTGGGACAAATGGCTTAGTTGTTGTTGTGTAGTCACTGTACATAATTACATGCACTTGTAAGTTTTGAGTAGACAGTACATTTGCATCCATAACTAGAAGACCCTAACATAACACTACAGTTAAGTAAAGTGTTTTTGATGTTAATGACTTGGCTACCAACAATGCAATAATATAAAAATTGACCCACCAACAGTAAATCCGGGATAGAGAGAGAGGGAAAATTGGTGCAAGATGACGTTTTGAAAAGAGGGAATGAGAGAATATGAGAAGGGCTGCTGTTGTGGCAGGTCAATTTTGCTGTGAACTCGAGCCATTAAGTTTAATTACAGTTAAAGAAAAAGGAAAAGACAAGTCAAGATGTGAGATGAGGCATGATCTTGCCCCGTAGGCTTGTAGATCATGAAGGAGAATCATATAGGGATGTTTAATGGATGTACGAGTTTAGAGGATATACCTTGTTTGTCCAAGTTCATGAAATAAGGGAAGAAATATCGGAAATGGGTAATCTCAATCTTCTGACAGATGAAACAAATTAATTCATAACCTCCTCTTTCTTTCAGCTTTATAACCTTAATACAAGAGGAAATAACAATGCTTCTGAATAAGTCTTGTTAGCATCAAAATCAAAATCCAAATCCTAAAAGAGACCAGTAATTAGCAAATGCTATCTTTGCCCTGATCCCACATGGTCTCATATCGCACTTCTTGGGTTTCACATGGGGAGGAAAACGCATATGAAAATTCTTGTTTAAGGATCCGTGGATACCACTTTGTTAGAACCAGTTATCCAAACGATCTGGCTATTTCTTTATCATCTTCCTTTGTCCTGGTCTGATTCCAAATAAAACTCGTAAGAGCTCACCCCACTACTATCTTACCTAGAACTATACTGTTGCATATACCCTTGTGCAACTGCTAAGATTAAAGTTACATTCCAAACTGTAAAATGAACCGTATTCTAACTGTTTAACTACTCTAATTATTATCATATGAACTATTTGAACTTGGAGATGCTAATCCCATAGAGGAGGAGTCATGGAAGGTTGTACTTCGATGTAGGTTCTAGTGCTAATGGTTGGAGGACTAGGAATCAACCATTACCTTAATATGTGTGAAGAAAGAAGAGTAGAGGATAACAACTCTGCATAGAAGTTTATTGCATCAATGCTAGAAGTAGCACTTGTTGATAGCTACAGTGAGAGGGTACCGCTTATGATTTGAAGAAAGGGAGTAAATAAGAGGGAAATTGTGATACTTCGTAGTGAACTCTATTTTGCAAAGTGCAAATGCGAAGTGTGGGAGCATAAGCCTTGGAATAGGAGTGGCAGTTGGGTTGGGTTGGTTTCGGGACGACCTGAATTTTAACCAATCCAAATATGATATTACTTGAATTTGATTTATATAACATTAAGGTCAGGCACTTTAAGGGGCTGTTTGCTTGAAAGAGCATAAAGTCTTTGAAGTTTCTTCTCTAAAGCTTGAAGTACTTCAAGGTCTGAGGTAAGGGTACTTTGATGTACACTATGGGTGTTTGTTTGCTACTTAAGAAACTCTTCCAAATGTAAAAATAACTCTATTCTAGATATTATGATTCTCATTAAAATGTTAGTTTTAACTAAAAAAGATTATCTTCCCTACTTTTTATATGTCTTCAGAATTTTTTCTATCCGAATACAAATGCCGAACTAGTCATACGTAGCACCTACTATGTAAGATCTATAAGGATTCGCCGAAGTCTATTCAACCTCTTCCAATATTTACTTTCAACCTAAAAAGACATTTGAAGAGCCCGAGAAGAGCCACTTTTGGGACTTCGGGATTTGTTCTGAGCAAACAAACGGTCCCAACCCATACACTACATGCCAGATATTCGAGTCACCTGAGCGGACTCGGTGAGATCGGGTCGTGTGGATAGGTTGGATCAGGTTGTTCAGAGAGAGAGAGAGATCAGCCATGGGTAGAGATTGGGTGAGGGAGTTTTTTTTTTTTTTTTGGGGGGGGGGGGTCGTAAGCGGCGACACTAAGAAGTGATAAGAACCAGATAAGATAGGTAAAGAGAGGGGGATTGAGGTAGGGAGGGAGGAGCAAAAAGGGAGATTAACGGTTATGGCAGTTTGATGGTGGCCGTGAATGCGAGAGACAGAGAGTTTATTAGGCCAGATCGGATCTTTTCGGGTATATTAGGTCACACGAATTCGGGTGAGTCGGGTTGGCCGGAATTTTACCTGAACCCGCTTAAGGCCTTATCCATACCCAAAAATGGGTTGCTTTGGTTTGACCTGTTGGGTTGAAACCGTTTGCCACTTCTACCTTGGACTTTCATACACTAGTATTTAGCTTATAGGCTGAGTAGCAAATTGCAAGACCACACTTCGAAAGTCATGGAATGACACATTTTCAAGATTTTTGTCGAGAGATTGGAAACTTCTCATCTGATGACCATTAGTAGCAGCTATCATATGCATTCAGTGTTTCAGTAGTAAAGCTACTAGTGCATTGCAATACAAAACTATCCTACATAATGGTTATATTTACAATATGTGTTGTTGCAATAAACTGTTTAGTCAATTTATGTGAATAAAAAGTCTTTTCTTGTAGTTCTAAAAACATCTTCAAACTGTTCAGTGATGTAGTGACTGACAAACTTGCAGCCATTTCATCTTGTCTTCTTTTACCTGTCGTTGAGTGATATACTAGATTGAAGTAGATTCAATAAATGCATTTGTTTTTTTAGTAGTCTACTAGCTATGAAGCATGGACATAGACATGGGATACGATAGGACACAGACACGGCGACACGGCAAATCCTTAAAATGTAGGATACGGGGACACAATGATATAATTATATGATATGTGTGTAAGTATATACATATCAAAACCCGTAGTGAATATGATGTGTTTTATTAAGGGTGAAATGAAAAAAGCTAAATAATTTGCATCTATTACTTCTTATAAAGTAACAAACAAAACAAAAAAAAATCTAAAAAAAATCTAACTAATACCTCACTTAGTTCGTGATATGTATAGATTCTACTAACATATTTACTTATGTCGAAAAGACATTCTTTTTCATGTTTATTTAAGCGACGTGACTTTTAGGCATCTAGAATATAATCTTTAAATTTTATTTTATACCGACACGGTGCGGGACACGGTGGCGACACATGATTTTATGGTTGTTTAAAATTCGACACGGCTTTGGAGTGTCCGATATGTGACGGGCAAGTTCCTTGTAACTGTCGGTGTCCGACAAGTGTCCGACACAGACACGGCACTCACTTTGAAGTGTCCGTGCTTCATGGTCTACTAGTTTAATAGTATTGTAATTTGATTCTAGCCCGTTTATATGGCAATTTCTGCAGGTTAATACTTTACGACAGGAGCTTCAACTTTTGGCATCATCCAGATCAGTCACTATTGTAACTGGTGGTAGATCGGGTTAGTTCTTATAGCTATAGGACTCTCTTTCTTCACCAAATCTGTATAAAGACATGCTTCATGTGATATCAAATATGCATATTCAAGTGCTTGAATTTTTTTGTCTCATTATCAAAATGGGCTAGTTTGCACACTGCTTACTCATGGAACTGGGTTCAGTGCTGTTAGTAGGAAACATGCCTTTTAAAATCAAAACTAAAGAAGTTTGCAAGGTGGTGCTATGTTATCACACTTTTTCATGCATAAGCGTCTGTTCATTCGTTCTGGTTGTTCTTTCTTTTCCATATGTCCTTGATGGCTCTACCATGGGTGCAGTGGTGTTTGATCATGGCAGTTTGGACCTCTGAGGCTCTGACTGCCTTGCCATAGCCCTCTCGTTCTCAAACGTAACTTGGGCTCAAGGTGGCAATAATTGGTGTGGAACCTGCCTTGGAGTAGGCATGTTGATGGCCATGGGCTTTACGGTTGCTGCCATGGAGCATATTTAGGAGTATTCTAGGTTTCTATTGCATATATTATTCAAGGAACATGTTTCTACTTTCTACATGTATGTCCGAAATGGGGTTCAATTTAGCTCTACTGTTCCTTAGAGATGCATAATTCCCTATAGATATCATCTCACCTCCCCATCTAGATTCTTTTCTATGTAGGGATTGGTTTTCTTTTTCCTCCCTTCATTGCTTGAGCTTAAACTCCAAAAATTATAAAATGTTGGTTTATTTTACCGAAGCCCGCTTTTAAGGTTTTGTGGAAGGTCCTTGGGTTATGTAGTTCACCTTGTTCAGAAATTTGTTAGTAACTCATAATCATAGACTGGCATGGGGACAAGGGTGATGGGCAATGATGGTTTATTTAGGTGGGAGTGAGGAACAGAAGTTCTTGCTCGAGCTAGTAAATTCCAATCTTGTTGCAATTTGGTTCAATTGAAACAAACTGTGGGTCTATTTGGTCCTTCTTTAATAAAAAAAAAAAATAACATCGTTAGATTTTTGTTGGATACTGCTGGTCCTGTTACTTCTATGCCCATCTGTGTAACGTGGAGTGGTGAGAGTAACCCTGCCAGATGACCAACTTCAATGCCGTATTCCACTTGCCAAGAGTGTGATGATCTAGGCTTTGACTGTCTTATACCTGATGTAACAGGCTGTAATGGTTTTGTATTAATACAATGTCTTTCAGCCATCTTTTGATTTTGCTATGGAAAAAATTATCACAACTGGATGAGGCCATGCCTTACTGAAGAAGACAATTGAAGCTTCTTTCAAGAGTTTTTACAGCAACATTTTATCTTAAACTCAATTTTACATAGAGAATTGTCCTTAATTGAAGCTCCATATGGTTCTTTTAGCAAAGGTCATCACTTGTTTGGGCACAAACTTATATTAACCACGTAAATTACTATTCATTTTATTTTTTGGATATATCTCAATTATACATAGAGACGCGTTTATAAAAGAATATACATGTATAAAGATGTATTCAGATGTTATACAAATAAATGTGGATGCAAAAGTTAGCTTTTATAGAAGTGTGAAGAAAGTATATAGATGAATGTGCTTGCAAAAATTAATTGTTTCAAATGAGAATATATATGCAAAATAAAAATTTTTTTTTTCATCATATGAATGTCAAAGTTTCACACAAAATTTGAAGATATTATACTTGGGTTTACCCTGAGTGTAACTTTTGGGATCATTTATGCAATTTTTTTTTACTATAGGAAATCATCTTTGGCCCCTCTCAAATTGAATGAATTTCTTTCTTTTTCCTTTTTTATAAACAAAGACCATTTCCTTGTTGAATGTTGGACCTACCATAACTAGCGGTGCAGACGGATCGGATACAACACTTACCATATCCATATCCTCTTTCAAATCTCGAAATGGATACAAACACACATGTTGCTTGTTAAGGAGAATTCATATTTGTATCCACCAAAATCAGTTATCGGATACAGATTGGACATTAGATTGGACATTAGCGAATCAGATACGAATTGTGGATCGGATATGAGGGGAATGGATATGATTACAAATATGCTCATTCACCATTCATTTTAACTAAAAGAATATATAATCCAATGCAATAATAAAGTACTATGAAAAAATTGCAAAGAGAGAGAGAGAGAGAAGCAAGTTAATTTTACTTAATTGAATTAAATAACTAAGTAAAAAGGAAAAATATGTAGGATGGGATATGACTGACCTAGTGGACGTCTGACATCATCTTGCGTTCATAGATCTGAAAGAAATTCTTGACCTCAAAGTAAATAATAAGAAATCACATCCCTATGCGGATATCTTGTCCATATCCAAAAAAATCCACCCATATGCAGATATTTGTAACCATATCCGGGTTCTTATATATCGGATATCCATTCACAAAAAACTCCATTTATGTGGATATCCTTATCCGATCTGGGTATTTACATATATGTATCCATCCATCCACACGCACATTCGTATCCATATCCGTATTTGTAAAAACGTACCTATATTTGTATCCATATTCATAACCTTTTCAAAATCCGTATCCGTATCTACCAGGATAGAATTGCAGGCGGATATCTGGATCTGTTAGCATCCCTTAGCCATAACCCATTCTCACCACCATTGAGCTATACCTCAGTGTTAAAGAGTTTTAGATATAAAAAGTAAGTTACTGGCTAAAAGTAGAAATACATTAGTCTCAAAGAAACTCAGAAAGAAAGCAAGGGTTTAAGAAACACATTTTTAAAGGCTGGGGAAAATAAATTCAAATACATTTGAGTGGCCCGTAAACAATTTCTCCTTAAATTGAATGGAAGCGATGGACTATTTTCTAAATGTGAGGCCAACCTGGGCACACCTTCTTTAGCATTATATACTATATAGTAGAAATATTTCTTTCTAGATTGATTATGGATTTGCTTGACTGTTAAGTGAGAGCATATAAATGGTTTTTGATACCAAACTATGTGAGTGATTTAGCGACCCGTTAAATTTATATCCATCTATTTTGTCTTCTTTTAACAGGACATTTTAACAAGTTCTCAAATTTTTGATGTATTGGGCGACAATCTACTGAACCTTTATGTCTTTTATTGTTGATATTTTGTCTGTCACTCTGTTATCTTTGAGTTGTGGAAGTAAATGTCGTGAGTCACCTTGTGACGCAAGAAGTTGGGAAGATGAACGACGCCTGCTAGATCTCGTTCTAGCACCCACGAACTCTGAAGACTTTTAGGTAGAAATTGTGCTCGAATCCACGAACACGACATTCGAATCCACGAGACAAATTTACTCGAATCCACGAGCAAGAGATAACAACTTGAATCCACGAGCAATTTGGAAGAAAACCCAAAGTTTATTAATCAAAATTCATTGCTAAAATAGAGAATACAAAAGGCCTATTTACAGGCTTACAATAAGTCCTATTTTATCTATGAAAACTAATTTAAAATAAAAAAGTTCAAAATAAAGAAAGAGAAAAATCTATCGGAATTCAAATTTGGAATCCTTAGTAAACTCAGATACTCTATCGCGTAATATGGCTGTTGACAGCCAAGAAAAAAAGTGACAGACCCTTACGTTGGGAAAAGCCTGTCGACAGTCCAAAAGAAGGGCTGTCGACAGGTCAAGCTATTTTGGCCTGCTGTTTGTCTTGTCTTGTTCTTTGGTCTCCTACATTAGTTCATCACTCTTCAAAAGGACTCGCCTTCGAGTTCCTGTCACTTTGATTGCGCCGGGATACAGGTGAAGGCACCATTTTCTTTGTAGATCTTGTAGCCGGTGGAATTGGTCTCAAGGCAATTCTTTTGTTTTTCTAAGTGAACACATATATTCCCTCTCCTCTTATGGGCAGCGTCAACATCATTTTGCCACGGTCTTCCAAAAGAATGTAACTTATCCATGTCGATAACATCACATGCAATGAAATCTTGGAAATAGGGACATAACACAGACCGTTACCTTAATCATGTGCCTTTCTTGATCCACCCAATGTTGTAGGGATAATGATGTGGTTTTGTCTCTAGCTTCAAGTAATCCACAAGTGCTTTAGAGTCGATGTTCTCGCAACTTCCTTTGTAAATGATAAGATTACAGACGTTATCCTTGACCGAATGTCTTGAATAGAAGATTTGATGTCTCTGCGTGGTGTTAGGGATCGTCTGGCTGTAAAGCACTTTATGAATAACACAAGCGACGAGATCACCATGTTCTTCGATGAAATCAAAATCACTCTGGCGCTCTCTATTAACACATCGTCTTTTTCTTCATAGTCGGTCATATTGACTTGCCTTCTCTTTGGGCACTCATTGGACTTGTGTCCAGATTCGCCACACCTGTAAAACTTGCCAATTTTGGGCTTGGAGTAAGAATTTTCTTTGCTCTTGGCGACTGCGGGGGTTGTTGGCATCGACGTAGAAGTTATGGCCGTCGATTGTACTAGTGATCAATGTTTTAAATGTCGATATTGGGAAAATGTCGGATGTCGCAATCGGATGTCGGATTTCAGATTTTGGAGATATTTTGGGGCCATCTAGTAAATTTCGGACGTCATGACGGATAACAAATATATATCCTAAATGTCTTAAATAATGTAATCTTAAAATTTTTATAAGGTAATATATACACAGTTTATTCAAAATTACATAAATATGTTTATGATAGGTATACTTGTCTTAATATTTTGCATACACTCACGATTCATTGTAGAAATTTCTCAATTGCTCTAACTTTCAGTACCAACCAATACATTAGGTTTTTCTGAAATGTTAGCCTACACTTTCCCGAAATGGCGGCCAACATTTCGCCGAAATGTCGGCCGACATTTTTCAAAACACCATATCAAATGAGGGTGGAGATGTCGTGGTGAGGGCTTGAAAACAAAATGTCGGACGACATTTCAAAAATGTTGGCCGACATTTAAAACACTACTAGTGATTGACCAGCCATCGGGGAGCTCGGCTAAACTCCCGTCACCTTTTGCGGGTTCTTCGATTGACAATTGACGCCTGTGAGGTGGAGCTCTGCTTTGTAGCTTTTCTACCTTTATGGCCTTGTTATGAGCCTCATCGATAGAGAACACGTCGTTGAGGGCTACACGCTCTTGGGTGGTGTACCTTAACCCGTTGACGTACTTCATGGTTTGTTGCGCTTCCATTATTGATAGTTCGTACCGCGATGAAAGGCGGTAGAACTCCTCCGTGTATGCCACCACAGTCCTCGTACATTGCCTGTATTACTCAAATTGATTGTAGAGGATCTGTTGATAATCGGGTGGAAGGAATCTACCTTGCAGGAGTTGCTTCATGCGTCGCCATGTCATCACTGGTGGTTTACCTTAGCACCTCATTATTATTTGCAACTGGTCCTATCATACAGCTTCTCCTTTGAGCTTGTACGCCACGAACTTGACATGCTTTTTGTGGGGACGTAAGCCATGAAGAACTTTTCAACTTCATAGACCTAAGCCAAGAAGGATTCAATGTCGAGGTTCCCACTGAAGGAAGGAATCTCGATCTTTATCCGGTGCTCGTTTGAACTTGGCTCTCTTCTTCGCCTATTCGGGTTAGGAAAAAGAAATCCTCCTCTCCTGTTGGGGTTTGGATTAGCCATTTGTCGTGAGCCTCGTCCGTAGGCCACCCGTCATAAGCCTCGCCTTCGGAGTCTAATTCTGAAACTCCTTGTCGGAAAGATCTTCGTACGAAAGATTTCGTAGAGGGCGTCTTGGGGGTGGTGATGGTTGTCGTGGATGTTATCGTGAGGGTGATCGTTGGAGGGGAAGCTGTTATGGTGGGGGTTGTGGATGAGGGTTACCTGATGGAGGTGGAGGTGGTGGAAGATTGATTGATAAACGCCATGTCCGCTTCGGTACGTACCATGACAAGATTACGATCATCGATCTGGAGAGATCCTTTCGATGGCTTGGGTCATGTCAAGGATGACTTGATGTTGCCGATATCTCTTTCAACAGTGCCTACTCTGATGGAGAGGCTTGGTGGTTCGTTGTCGTCTCCGGCCATCGTCGGAAAGTTTGCCGAAAGCTAACGCAGTAAGCGGGGAAGACGAACGACGTCTGTTAGATCTTGTTTTAGCGCCCACGAACCCTGAAGACTTTTAGGTAAGAATTGTGCTCAAATCCACGAACATGACACTAGAATCTACGAGCAATTTATTCGAATCCATGAGTAAGAGATAACAACTCGAATCCACGAGCAATTTGAAAGAAAACCAAAGTTTATTAATCAAAATTCGTTGTTAAAATAGAGAATACAAAAGGCCTATTTATAGGCGACAATAAGTTCTATTCTATTTATGAAAACTAAATTCAAAATAAAAAAAGAAAGTTCAAATAAAGAAAGAGAAAAAATCTATCGGAATCGAAATTTGGAACCCAAAATAGAATCCTAAGCAAACTCAGATACTCTGTTACGGAATATGGCTGTCGACAACTGACAGCTGAAGGGTCCTATCGACAGCCTAGAGGAAAACTGACAGACCCTTACTTTCGGGAAAAGCATGTTGACAGTCCAAAAGAAGGGCTGCCGACACGTCAAGTTATTTTGGCCTGCTGTTTATCTTGCCTTGTTCTTTAGTCTCCTACATCACCTTGTTATTATAACACCTATCAATCAGGACCAAATATGCAACTGGCTAATATTGAATAATTGAATGTTTGGTTTGACTTGTTGGAAACTTTATGGTTTGTTCTAACAACACAAAAAACAGAAAACTTTATAAATTCTAGTTGTCTATGATACTATGAGATTACCGAGTAATATCTTCCCCCCTTCCCCTTTAAGGATACACTCTTTATTATCCAAGAGTTGGACCAAAATACTGTTTTTACTACAAAGCTGATGGTTTATATTTTCTGCTATCAATTTACTGTCTATGGCAAAAGTTCTATTTTTTCTGCTACCGTATGTTAATCAGTATTTACCATTACAGGTTCTGGCACTTCTCGTGTGACGACTATTATAGTTGTTGGCTTTGTAGGATATGGGTTCATATGGTGGAAGGTAATGCTTCCTCCTCTTAGATGAATATACTGTAGTAGACATCTACAAAATCCAAGGTAAACGAAAGAAATATGCCCTCTGCATCTCATCATCTGCTCTCTGCTCTCGGAAATGCGATGACATAAACCAGTCCTCAAACACACAAAAAAACAAAAGAAAACAATATGAAGAAGAAATAAAAGAAAAGGAAACAGAAGAAAAGTAAAGAAAAAACCACGTGCGTGCACACACACCAACCATAAACACAATCAAGGCCATTGCTTTTTTATTGTCAAAGCTGATATAATTATGCTAGGTCCTGTAATTGTCAAAGCAGTTATATTTAGGTCAGTGTCTTATGTTATTGTGTAAATTCATGCCAAGATCATATCCTGATTGTTTTGAGTATATCCCGCAGCACAGATGTGATAACAGGATGACTTCATTTTATTAAGTCGTCTATCCCTATTACACTGCCAATGTATTCTCTTCTTTCCATTCTTCAGTACTATATTTATAGTTTCTATTTATTATGATCAGGTTAAGACTCAACGCGAATGTCCATTCGCTGGGATCCTTCTGCTACTCTCTACCTCAGAACCCTCGTCTTTATTCTCCATTACATCTGAAACAGAGCAGATTAAATTCACTTTTGGATGAAGCAAAAATTATTAAATATCCAACAAGGGAAATTTGTTTGTTTATATCTAATAGTAGTATATCATCTTGATTTGAGCCTCAATTGATAGATTGATAAGAAGATGGAATGTTTAAATTTCTCATGAATAGTGTTAGCATGTCCAAGATTTGAATATTACTAATGATCATAAGCATTTCAAGAGAGAGAAGATTTTGCAGAAGTGATATTGGATGCTTTTCTGAGGATTAACCAATGGGGGTTAGTCATAAGAAAATTCAAACTTAACATAAAAAGGCAGAGTGAGAAAGAGAATTTGCTGGGTTTACAAGTCACTATTTTAGGGTGTATATGATGTGAAACATGTCTATGTGATAGGAAATAAAACTACCAAAACTACGTTTCACCAATAAACTACGATTTCAGGTAGGAAAGATTAAACTAATAATACTAGTGGATGAAATTAACAAGAAGAAGCATGTGCAGGTTAAGCAATTTCAATCATGAACAAATTAAAGATAATAGTTACGTTATACATGCAAAGCTTCTACAATCAATATAAACGAATCACAAGTCGTAGATGTATACAATCTCACAAATATGTGGACATCGGTAAGACAAATAAAACGTAGAGATTAATTATCAATACCTTACAAATAAATGACTATGATATGAAAAACTCACCTACTGAGGATCACGTTTGACCTCAGTGTCCTTATGCTACTGTGGTGGTGCAACAAGCTGAAGGGCTAACAAATTGGGTGCGCAAGCGTCTCTGGATGAAATCGGTCTTGCAAATTGTGTATTCCTAAACGAAGCTCCATACCCTTAGCAATAATGAACACGTTTGATTCACATACTCCTCAACAGTCTCCTATGGATTAAACTGGAAGTCCAAGAACGATGATTCAATGCTCATGAACCCGTGGTTTTCTTCAACAATACCATGATATACATCTGGATCTGTCATGACTTCATTGATCACTCAAATAGTATAGATCTAGGGTTTTGTGGAATGGGATCAATGGATCAAAGGAGCGAGACGTGTGGTGGAGGTGCAAAAATCGAGGAGATGAGGAGGCGACAATGGCTAGGGCGCGGTGGCGCGAGGGTAGAAGAGGAAGAGGATGATGAGGCGATGACCAGGCGAGGAGGCATGAGGGTGGGAGAGGATGATGATGAGAGGCAGCGCGAGGGTGGGAGAGGTGATGGTTGTAGAAGAGGGCGCGGGCGCGGGCAGGCAAACAGCCAGGCATGCGGTAGCCGCGAATCTGGGTTAGGGTTAGGGTTTTGGGAGAGGGAAGATGGGAGATTGTAGAGGGATAGGGCTAGTTAGGGTTCACTCTCCTAAATATGCGTTCCTTAGGGGTTCACACGCATAAAGGAAATTTTGAGAGAAGAAAATCACTCATAATTGTTTATTCAAAAATAATTCTGCATTAGCTTATTAACTATAGAAGGGATCTTTAAATAGGTTTTACAAAAATAAAAGAAATTTCCCAAACGAATATAGGATGAAAAGGCTACTAAACAAAAGAAAAAGTCTCAAATAAAATGAAAAAACTACATCAAGACTCAATCCTAGTCAACTAATCGAACTACATGGATGTGATGCGTCTCCTCCTATGCTGATATACGCGCCAGGGGTGCGACTGGGTGTCCGCATCAGAATATTACAGATTTATAGATATAATTAGTGTCATTATGTTACACATCTTTTACCTATTTGGTAAACATCAGTGCATAACTGTTCCTTCCTCTCCAAGAACTGGGTACATGAAACTATTCTTCTGCAGAGTAGATAAACCATGTGATGGTTCCGCTAATTTTGTTTTTTGGTTATGTGGATACTTTCTCCTGTAATCTTATTATGACATTACTCAAACATACACTATAAGTATCCTAGTTCTGGCATAGTGCTTGGAAGCTTATATTTTGGTCAGTTCTATATTGCCTTACCTTCTTTTATTAACTTCAAATGCTGAGGAGAGATCCACTTGAATTTGAGATCTGCATTTCATAATGCATGGACACATATCATTAAATCTTATCCATGTCCTATATATAGCTGACTGACATTATTGGATAGTCCTGGAAGAGTCTGTGGGATGCTTCTTGAACATGTCCTCATTTTAAGAATATATAGGTTTACTTTTAGGGACTTCTTGAACACTTATTGGGCGCATTCTTGACACTCCTTTGGCACTTCCTTGACATGATGAAACCCATGCATTGGCATATGTTTCTTTTTTTTTTAAAATTTTCTTTTCATGTTAAAAACAATGTTACATATGAAAATGTATCAGAATATGTTATATTAACATATTATAAATTAAGGGTATGTTTCGGCATAGAAAGATATATTAAGTTCCTCTATGGGAAGAAGAAGAAAAAAGCCAAGACTTGTGCCCTAAATAAAGTTGTTTGATGTATGAACTGAAAATGTTATAATGAATTCTCATTTGATATTTAATACATATTTCCTATTTGTTGATGTTGCCTTGACCCCCGGCCTAGTTTTTAAGAATTTAATATGTTAGCCCGGCCATCTCCATGCACTAGATGCATGGTACATAGACGTGGCATTGGTGCCTGATTATCTGATACATCAATCTGAATCTGACTAGAGTTTCCGTGTTAAGTCCTAAATTATCTTTGACAGATTGTTAAGGTATAGATTCTAGAACTAGATCAATTCCTTATTGGATCTGGATATTGGATCTTCAAAGAGTCCAATCTGGCATATTTGTACATGGTTTTGTTTGTGTTATGAAATAATGTATAAGGGTTTTGTTTGAATCAACAATATCCCTGCACACACATAGACTTGGCTCCTTTGGGGAGGATTTGGCTCCAAATTCTTCCCATCCAAATTCAGTGTTAATCAAGTTGAGGATCCATTCAGTTCAAGTTATTTACATCATTTGGCGAGTCTATGAATTAAAAGTTAAGTGCCTTTGTTGTTTATATATCACGGGGGTACAAAATGCATGGTCTAGATTTTGAGTTGCTTAGGTTAACAACCTAAAATTTGAGATCTAACAAAAATTGGCGACTAAGAGTTTTAAAGTGGGTAGATCATGATCAAATGGTCACATTGAGAACTTATATGCCCAAAATAATAGATCTAAATAACATGCTAATTTGGATCGTTTATTTTATACCGATGGATGCATGAGCAAACAAATTTTAAAATAATTGATTTTTTTAATTTTTATCCCCTTTAAATGGTATAGATCAACTTTAATGGAATGAATCTTTCACTTAATTTGCCTAATATCGACATTTATTCGGAATGATTTGATTCCAATCCTTCCGGATATATTTATGATACCATGAGAATGGATTAAAGTTAGGTTGAGATTTGATTAGAGAGGAGTTAATTTGAGAAAGAGGAGCCTAAGAGAGTATTAGCCTCCTCTCATATATATTATATTAGATTAGAGAGTGTGCTAGCCTCCCTAATCTAATCTTAAGCCTAACTTTAATCTATTATCATGGGAGCTAAACCTAATTAGGCATTGACTATCACATGTATATTTGATGCTCTCCCTAGTGATTCGATCTTGCCATGACCTTGTTGCACCAACGCCAATCTCCTAACATCTCAAATTTGTCGCCACCAACCCAGATTGGACACCACCTTAACCTCGCCAATTATCACCGGCCTAGATATGACATTGCTTGGACCTTGCTGACCATCGCCGACCAGATTTTTGGCACCGCCTAAACTTTGCTATCGTCCTAATCTTACCCTGACAACCTTATTTAGTCTATGTCTACATTGTTGCGATTTTGTTATTTTATTGACAACTTCGCGACAACCTCTTTGATTCTACTCCACCTCATTGCGACTTTTAACATTGCAACCACCACCTTTGACTCAATTCCAATCTTGTCACGACTTTTGTGCACATTACAGCCTTTTGTGCACGTTACAGCCTCGACAGTTTATGTTTGACTACCATCCGATCTTCATCCATGTTCAATTTCAATAATGATCTTTCATGAGCTGATCACACTATAAACTTTTTGTCTCTCTCTAGGAAAAGAAACAGAAACAAGCAAAAAAGAAAAGTTAGACCAACTTGAATCTTTTGGTGTCTTGGTTCTTATGTTGTATCAATGTTGGAAATAGCTAACTTCCTAGCCCAATATAGTGGGATTTGTAGCGAAGCGGTCCCTCTACGCCATGTAACGCTCACAAATAGTGTACATTTAGCATGGAATACCACTTTTTGAGAATTGCGTACTCTTCGCTACAACAATTCGTAGTGTACATTGCTACGCTACACCTTTTTTTCTTTTTATTTTTTTTAATTTTGTGACCCAAGATCGCTGGGGGTTATTAGGACCCCCCAAAAACTTCATGGACTTCTCACCTAAGCTAGGGAAAGAGAGGAGACTTATCGGTGGTTGCGACCTCTCTGGCCAAAATCAACAACGAGAGAGCTCGATGAGGCCCTGATTGACAACAGCGAGAGTCGCCGCAACTTTGCAGCCTCGACAAGCCCTAAATGACCCCAATCTGACGACGAGGAGCCCGATTGACGACAACAAGGCTGAATTGAGGACTAATCGACCCCAATTGACGTTGAGGCAACTCCAACAACCCCTAATTGAGCTTGGTTTGGTGTCGACGATCCAATCGAGATGAAGGCAAGCTATGATTGACCCAATTTGACGACAACGAGCTCTTTTTGGAAGATCGACACTGATTTCTTTCCTTTGCTTTATTCTGTTTGTTTTTCCTTTTTTCTTTTGGTTCTGTTGAAGTTGGGAACTAATAGAGATATATATGCTTGATGGCTCTTACTGCTCATTTGTGATTTGTGGCTTTTTATTGTTTACTATTTACTGGTGGTGATTTTTACTGATTATTAGTGACAGGTGTTTTTTTGTTTTTGTTTTTAGCTTTAACAAATCTGGTTTTTTTATCTATAAAAATGGGAATTGTTAAATATATATTTTCTGAATAAAAGATATAAATTTATGCAGCCTATGCATTACACAACACTATTTACGCTTTACTCTATCGGGAGCGTAGCACTATGCATTATGCTGTCATTATTTTCGACATTGGTTTGTATGATCTCTGGAGAGGATCTCAGGTAATTTCCCAAGGGATGGTCTACAGTTGGGGCTTAGATTTGTATTTCCAAGCAGGCTTCTTTTCTTGGGATTATTAGAGTGATTGTCGATAATGGACAGAACCTAAGCCCATATTTTTTGAGTTTGTGTATGTAAGATCACTTCTAGGAAGTTGGATGAGGATAATTTTTTACGGTGATGGAGAATTGTGGAGATGAATTTGATAGGGATTAGGGAGAGACACAGAGAACTCTCTCACACAAAATTGCCTTGATCCAATGACATGAGTGGGAGCAATGATGATGCTATGATCCACACTTGCATCATTAACGGTATGGAGTATTCTGTCATGGATTTGGTTGTTCATAGCTATGGTGTGAATTTTACATGAGTACCTTCCTGTGTTGTATTTAGCCTATAATTTGGTTTGGAAAATTTGCTGTGATGATAAAGAGTTTGGTCTTCAGTGATATCATAGATCAATCTTCTGTCAAGTGTAACAACAATTTGCTACTTTATGTTGATGATATTGTTACCAAACCTGATGATAATAGGGGTACCAGTTGTTTGGAGGCTTTCATATAGCAGAGGTTCACACTGAGGATCATTTCTGGATGATAGCAAAATTGGAGAAGGGAATTTACTTGTTTTAGAGGAAATATTTTCTCTATTTATTATTAGAAACTGGATCAATGCCAAACACAAGAATTTTTTTTAGGAGGGATGTCAATAGATTAATGCTAGAGTTTTGGCACACACAAGTACTTCACGCGCATTGGAAAGATTATGATGAGAATTTAAACTCTAAAATATCAAATATATTTTTCTAATAAAAATAGATATAGATATGCTAAAATACATCACCAGATTGTTAAATTTTGATTGAAGAATAGTTATTTCATAGGGTAATGTGTATTGTTTCAAATATCAATGATTCCGATATATATATTGGCAACATCGTATCGAGTTTGAGGTACAAATATGATATTAACCCCTATAATCTTGTTGATATGGCTGATATATTATCTATAGTGGCAGCCGATATTGATGATATTGATACTAAAAACCATTGCCCATTACCGATACTTGATATCGAGATTTTCACAATGGAATATGTTCTCGATATGTTGTTAGAAATTAGGATCAATAGCGAACCCATGATTTTTTCAGTGGGGGTGTAAATAGAATAAGGCTAGATTTTCAGCACACACAAATGTGGCATGTGCATTGGAGAATTTGTGATGAGGATTTACTCTTAATCATTAAAATATGTTTCTCTAATAAATATGGACATAGATATGCTAAAATATACCACAAGTTGTTAAAATTTAATTAAAAAATTAAGTTATGAATTTTACCTTTAAATTTAAAACTTATGAGCTGTAGGCCTAAAGTTGATAATGTCATAGGATCTTTAAAGCGTTAAATACATTCTAATTACATTTAATATGTAAGTTACGCTAGTTTTTGGAGTAAAATATAATATAAATTTGTTATTATCTTTTATTACAATTTTTAAATGACCCACGTTTGTTTTTTCAATTATTTACTATCTAAATTAGTCATATCTTTTAGAATTAAAATACTATCTGCATTTGACTAGATATGAAGACAGTTTATGGTTCTCTTTTTCACGCCAAGAAGAATTACAGTTAAAGGTTTGCCCAAAAAAAGAGAATAAAAATATGAAGGCATGCCAAAGACTTGAACTTGTGACTTGTAATAACTTTACTTAAAACTTACCACATGAGCTAGAGCACAAGAGTAGTCTTTTCACTAGTAACAATAATTTTAAAAAAAGAACTCTTGTTTAAAACATTAAAATCTAATGTATCTATTTGTAAAATCCAATGCGGGCATCCTCCGAACAGGACTTATATGGGTCCTACTTGACTGGGATGTTGGGATGGAAGTTAGTGGGTGCTCCAATAAATCTAATTCCAAACTAATGCAGGGTCAGGAATCATCTATGGCGAAATTTGGGAAAACTAAACTATTTAATGGTTACTCAACTTGATATTCCTTTCATGTGATAAGTCAGTTTATGTCAGATCCTCAAACTTCTTACTGAGATGCTGTTATGAGAGTGTTCCACGAAGAGATTTGTTGTATACTGAGTCTTGGTGTTCTAGAATAACTGATTTTCAGAAATTAACAGGGCAGCACCACCATTTGATATACAATGTACTATGATGAGATATTGTATATTTATCGGATGGATCCTTGTGTCTTGGAAGAGCAAGGAGAGTACTGTTTTGAGGACTAGCGCGGAATCCGAATATCAAGCCATGGTTATCCGTCATCCTTTCCATGCGATAATATTGTAATAACCAAGTGAGTATCCACTTTGCCTCTGATATGGTGTTCCATGAGTGGACTAAACACATCGAGGTCAATAGTGATCTTGTTCTGAGAAGGTGGTGGATGAGAAGATTATTGAGCCAAGATATGTGACACCCTCTACTTAGTTTGCATGTTTGTATCACAAACCACTTTGGAGATCACACGTTCATTTTATTTGTAGTAAGCTGAGCATGCATGATTTATATGCTTCAACTTGAGGAAAAGTTTTCAGAAATAATGTTTCAGGGGTTGTAAAACAACCATGTCCTCAGGTCTATATGCGAAAGGAGAGGCTAATAGTCTCTTCTCTCTCTCTCTCTCTCTCTCTCGCTTTCTCTAATCTAATCTAATTTCAACTCTAACCCTAATCTATTCTCAGTTTGCTTAATTATTATAGTTCAATCATCACTTCCCGTTCCAAGAAAAAAAGCGGAAGAGACATGAGAAAGAAAATCTTAGTATTGTTATTCTTATTTTGATTCTCAAAGGAATTTGGCCACATTTTATCCTGAAACCTAATCAGATAGATCTGAGTATGGATCCTAGAATTCTTTCTGGTTTTGATCGGCAAGTGGGTCCTCAGAATTCATAATGGATATGCAAGTGGATCTTGTAGTATCTGCCCTGTTGCCCACCCGTAATGGCAAATCACAATTCTTTTAATGTCGTACCCATGTTGTATCACTCTGTAGATATCTGAGATATCTGCAAATCATGTTTTAATATGTATCAGTGCTATATAGCTGGTAAAATTAGCTGAGCAGCGCAGTTTCATGGTTTCAATACTTCTTTTTGTGAAGACTAAAATACATATTGCAAGACGACTATCCCTTTTTATGCCATAACCTATATGTAAAGATGAGTCTTCATATTTTTCTATCCTATCAAACATTATTTCACCATTTGAAATTTCCTTGTTCTTCCCATCTGAAATTAACTGTAATATGATTCATAGATAACTTGTGCGCTTCTCAGGGTTGGAAGCTTTCAGATATGATGTTTGTGACAAGACGTGGTTTCTCTGATGCTTGCATTTCTGTGGGCAAACAACTTGAGCTGGTTTCGTCATCTCTTGCTGTGAGTTTGAGAACTTTTTTTTAACATTTTTTGGTTGAGAACTTCATTTCCAATTTCTTTGAACACCAATAATGTATTTTCGCGTTGCTTTTGTTTTGATACTCTGTTTTGTAGTTACCAGGTCTTCATAAATAATACTAGTTAGCTGTAAATGTCACTCACTCTTTAAATGTCACCCACTCTTTCTAAATTGTGAGTTCACCACCTACTTTAGCCGTAAAAGGCATCCATGTTTTATGAATTGTTTGCTTGATTACCAGTGCTGTTCATGTGTCTCGTTCAAGAGATTTAAGTTTGTCAGATAGAATTTGTTTCTTGGTTGTTGGTTCTATTGTTTCCATAACCTGTTACTCATTTATAGTGTATATCGGCAATAATGTGTTTGTAGGTGTGTGTTATCTTCTTTTCTTTGTCCCTGTTTCATTGAATGCTATCTGACACCTATGAGTTTCAAATCAACTGTTATCATACTACTTGAGTAAGCAAATATTACCACTGGAGGCTGGAATTATATGTTTCTTGTGTAATAAGGTGGCATTGTAGGACATTTAGAAATAATGATTTATCATTTAAAGAATATTTCATTTGGAATGTGGACTAAACAGTGTGTTGATGTATAAGTATGTATATTTTGCTATCAGTATAATAATGGTTAATAGTTTTTTGCAATAAAATTGTCACATCTGGCTGCAGTGTTTGTATATTCCAAGGTTTCCAGTCTTGTTGTCTTTGTCCTTTTCATTCTATTTGGTATATGTAGTAATATCTATTTCCTTGTATATATTTTATTGGTATTTTATCTTGAACTATAACTTATACTGTAGTTTCTTGCCTTTTACATAGCTGCTTGTTTTTTCCAGATTAGAATATTCAAAAGCTTATGATGACTATGACATTATGGCACATTGACAATCTTGGATGATTGCTACCGACTGATTAGTTAATCTTTTGGGTTTTGTATTACCTTGGACTCTATTTTGCTAATGTAAATCTATTCTTTTGATTATCAGTCTGCCAAGAGACACTTATCTTCAAGAATTGATCATGTGGATAGTAACATAGACGAGTGTAAGGAAATCACAGCAGCTACAAAAGATGAGGTAAAACATGACCTTCTGTAAATTTCCTTTTGTTTTGATTTGCATTTCCATATACCAAAAAGCAGTAAGCTATCATCTTGATCTGCTCTTAGGTCTCAAAACTACATGGGGATTTAAGTGAGTTCCATGTGGATGTAGAATCTGTTCGTTGTGCTGTCCAGACCCTGGTGAATATCCTCGCCTCAGAAATTTTCAATTATTTGGGCATTGAATTCTGATTCTCTGCTTTCCCATGTCTCAGGAAACGAAGCTTGTTAGAATAGAAGAGAACCAGGTATTAGTCAGTATCACAGTTTCTTTTCCCCTTTCTTTTTTCTCATTTTTATGCGGCTGATAGATATTGGCTCATCAACCATGTCAGGATTTTGCAACTGAAGGAGTATATCGCCTGTGTAAATTTGTTGAGAAACTTGAGCCAAACAGAAACAGAAACCCAGAACTTATGCAGGCAAGCTAAAATTATTCAATTTTCTGTTTTACACTTTACAAGTTCAACTACCACCCACAATGATGGTGTAAAACCTCCAACACCCCCACCCAACCCAAAATCCACCCACACGCATGCGCGCGTGCCTCATATGCACAATCATTTTTTGCTCCATTCTCGATGAATTTGATATCTTGGACATATAAATGTTCATTGTTAGCTCCAGTTCCTATGTATCATGGATAATGTATACCTATAAATATGTCAAACACATATAACATCTGCATTCACAAACCTTCTGAGTTTTGGCAAACCATTCATGAATTGAAGCTTCCACTGAAACGCGCGTCTATGCCCACACTGTCTCGGAGAAGGCTAACCACTACTGTACTTGCATACACAAGTTATCATCACCCATTTGAAACTTGCGTATTAGTGTCAATTATTATCAAACAATTGACCAAAAATAGCACGGGTTTTGCCAGTGGGACCTAGCTCACTGGTAAAGCGAGGGCTGGGGGTGGGTTTCAGTTATGGGAGGTCCCATGTTTAAGACAATGCTACAACATTTGTTTAAAAAAGGGCATTGTTTTTGTTTATTAGAGTGGAATCATATTTGAGTTATTGCCGGCTGAAATCAATTAGCTTGGTCTCGAGGAAATTTACAAGAACGATGACACGTGTGAATTAGAAATCAATGATAGAACAAAACTTCGCTACGTTTCACCAACAAAACGATCTTGGGTAGGAACATAATTAAAACTAATATTGAGATAGATGAATTTTAACAAAATGACGCAATCGCAGTGGTACTGTTCTAATCTCAAATATACTGATGCAATACTACGTTAAGATGGCACAATTATGCATGCAATATTATGACTAGCAATTACAAGATATATCAGGATCTTAAAATCTCACTATTTGTGGTTACAGATTAAATTGATAAAATAATAGAGATCAGTTATTAAACACCCACAAATAAAGACCGTGTAAGAAAATCGTATCTACTGAAGATCACAGAGATCTTAGCGACCTGTGGAGGATGCCGATGCAAAGCTTGCGTCGTCACGATCGCAACTCAACGGAGATCGTCTGAATCAGAGTCCGGATGTGCAAGTTATGGCTGGAAATGACAGCTGACTCTAAACAGGTTTGTTCTGTCTGATCTTGTTACTGTTCAAAGCGGGTCGGATCTTCTTGCTGGTTTAAACTTAAACCCAATCTCTTTTACAAATGGATTCTGGTCAGTTGTGAGGATAGAGGGTTAGGTTAAATTTGAAAACCCGACCTCACCTGTTTCTTCTTCTGTACTGTTGATCGATGAAAGGACCAGGGCACGACGGCTAGTGGGGAAGCCGACAATTCATGGCGACAGCGAGATTAGAGAGTGGTGAATCGGCATTGAGGTGGTAGGGTTAGAGGACGACGAAGAAGAATAAGATGAGGAGGTTGGTATGGAGGTAGGCTTGTGACGGTTGACGTCGTGGGTGGACTCGTGCTGGTGGCGGTGACGAGTGAGGAGGGCGCGAGGACGTAGTCTTGGTATTGTTGTCGATGATGTAAGAGAGATGGAGTTGGGTTGGTGGGTTGAGGGAGAAGAGGAAGTTGTTGTGCTCAGGGAAAGAGAAAAAGAAAGAGAGCAGGACAGCTGTTGAGTTCGGTGATGGAGAGAGGAAGAAATGGCGATGGTGGTGGTTCGACAGAGAGGAGCAGATGGGAGATGGCGTGGGTTCGTCGGTTGATGGAGGAAGAAGATGGGCTTTTGTTGGGTTCTCAGGGGGGAAAGAAAAAGAACAGCAGAGGAGAAGGGAAGAAGTGGGCGGAGGAGAAGAGAAGCAGGAGAGAGAAAAAAGATTATTAGGTTAAAAGACAATTAGGATTTCCCTAAACAAGTTTGGGATAAAACAAATTTTATCACAATATTTTAATCAAAATTCTTCATTAAATTCAATAACTAATAAATAAGTTTATTTATAGGTTTCACAACCCTTGAGTCTCAAGTCACAACCATTGTGGTACTAAAACTACTACAAAAATAGAAGTCCAAATATTAATAAAATCAGAACACAAATAAAAAAGAAAAATGCATAATAATCTTCAATTGCATGAATCATCCTTTTGCCTTCTTCAGCTCTGGATGTCCGCATCACATATGCATTTGTTATCTCTGTACCATTGTAATGGTAAAAATCTAACCTTCTCCAAGATGACGATACGTATCCCTCATCCTTCAACTTTCCGAGAGACATCAGAGCTCCCCTCTGAAGTCCTAACCACGTTCGATCTCCTCGGGGTCTTTCCATTTGAACCTGAAGCTTCAACAATAGATCATTCTTGATCTTCGTCGACAGTTTTGTAGCTCCATCACCCCCCACGTTCATAACGTGTAACGTCCCTATCAGCGCGGACAGTTATGAATAATTGCTGATATTCCTGCATGCAACCCAAGTTACCCAACCAACCAGCGCCGGTGATCATAACCGTTACAACAAATCAATATGTGCAAATCGTGCAGTTGAGGGAATCTCGCCCGTGCCTATCTGCCTCTATGCCGACTACCACAATCAGGTATAAAAAGTTTTCTTCCCTAAGAGGAGGGGTGACTCCTTTTACTGTTAAGAGCACATACCATATCAACACCCCACGACCACGATTGACAGTTTTCCTTTGTCAGTATGCCGTCTCCGTATACTAGCAGTTCCCCTCTGGAAGTCCAGACCGCGTCAGTAGTTTTCTTCTGCTGGTCGTCGTCTCCATTCCTCTTCATACTTTCCTTCAAACCGACTACTGATTCTCACACCCGAGGACGTTAGGACGACACATCACTCTTTTGTCTTTGTGCTTTGACAGGTACCCATTAGTGGCGAAAAGAGTGTGCTCTTGTGTGTGGTCGGGGATCTTCTACGAAAAATCTACCACCACAACTATCATCTGCATTTAGAGATGATACTCTGACATAAATTAAAATTTAGTCAAAACTGTCTGAATTTGAGTTAGTTTGACAACCAAATTTTTGTTCAATTGATTTACTACAAAGCGTTGTATCCTACAAGTTACTAATAATATGGATTTAATTTGGTCTTGTTCTCAAGCATGCTTGAATGTCTATTCAAAACTTTCTTTGCTCATCATCTGCGTCGTCATCATATGAATGTGGATGGAGACAGGAAAGAAGAATATGCTAATTGTTATCAAGGAGCTGGCCCATAGCAAAGCAGGATGAAGAAATGATTCATGTAGTGGAACCCAAGTATTTGGGAGAATGGTCTTGTTTTGTCAAGTAATCATGCTCACCAATTGTTTAATACATCAACTTGACATTTGGCTTGGAGCACATTAAAATTTGAGGAAGAATCACTAACCTATAATGGCCTAGATGCCATGTAGGTGGTGGCCAACTTGCCATAGCCCTTTTGGACTTTCGCAGCCCAATCGGGTGGCCTGAATTTTAGTTAGAAGAAAATGAGGAACAAAAGAAAGAGGATTTGTTATTGTTGGTGATGGTGTTGATGCTTTTTGAAGGGGATAGTGGGGGTGGGGTAAATTTTTTGATGATCGACTCACTAGCTCGTTATGCCTACCTTGCTTTCCACGTTAAGCTTGCCATTGCTTCTTTTTTCGGCATGGAATGCCACGGTAAAAGAGTGGGTTGCAAGTAGGGGTGCTATCGGGTCGGGTCACATTACCACTCTGCCCGGACCCAAATCGTTACGGATACCACTTGCGGACCAGATCATACCTTATTATGATCAGGTCCGGGTATTGAGACCACATTTGACGTACCCAGCACGTTAACGAGTAGGGTATTTACTCCAAAGACACATACCCCACCTACTGCAGGCGGGTCCGGGTCGGGTTCGAGGCCGATATCCTCTATATTTAAATTTCCCTTAAAAGAGTATCAAACATTACTAAATAAAAAATATTAAAAAAACATACAACAAACAAGCAATAACAGATTAAATTCAATTTAAAATCAAATTTTAGAAAACTAATTAATTGGAGAGTAAAATTATTATAAATCTTTTTTTGAGAGATATTATAAAACTTTTCATCATAATCAAAAGTGAAACTCAAATTAGTAACTCCAACAATGCCTATTCCACCTCTTGTGTCACATATGTCACCCCTCGTCCTATTCAACTTTTGGATATGATGGAGTAGGACAAGGATGCAGGTGGCGGCTACAACGTGACTTTTGTTTTTATTCTCAGGGTTAAGATGTTATGGGCTTATTAATTATAACAAATGTTAGAAGTTAGACAAACTTATATCTTTTAATTATAAGTCAATTCATTTTCGTAACGAGCCATCATAATGAAATCATATTTTCTATTATTAATATTAGTATATTATTTATTTATTTAACAATTATTTTTAGCGGGTTCAGGTCAGGTCCGTGTCCATATCGGGTAATATAGGCATTACCCATCCCCATCCAATGACTAAACGAGTAGGGTCCACGTCAGGTCTACATGAAAGGTACCCCGCCCTTATATGATTCTTTCAACGGGTCTAATTGTAAGACCCAGTATATACCCATTCGAAAGTGGGTATGGTCCGCGTCGGGTTGGGTATCGGGGATTTGTAACAACCCTAGCTGCAAGTGATTAGGTGGTTGGGGAGGGGTGTATGCAAAACTTTACTTGACCAGACCTGGCTTGACCCACTATTTAACTTACAAAGTGGTCTGGGTTAGGTTGAGCGGATTGTTATGTAATCCATCCTTAACCTTCAACACTCTTTTTTCCTTGGACTCTCCTGCGAGGGATCTCCCGAGACGAGCTATGATACATGTTGATTGATGAGGGTAGTTTACGGGAAGCAAGGACAATGGCGAATGATTGTCTATAACAAGTGGAAAACATTTCTTTTTTACTTCTCCTTTTCTCCTTTTCTTCCTCTTCCCCTCTTTCTTTAGCTTTATGCATTGTGGCCAGCATCCACCTGGCAGCTTGCCTATCATCATAAACATGACTCCACTTGGAACCTGATTGTTGAAAAAGACGAAAGATACAGCTTCGGGAGAATTTTGATCACTATGAAGTATTATTTGGGACCTGACACTAAATTTATGATGAAAACAAGAGCCTTCCTTACTATATCATTATCCACTTGTTCATAAGATGGTATGAGAGGTGTTTGTTGAGTGGGGTTATTTTAAACTTTTTCACACTTAGTATGATGCTTTAGTATATAAAAATATAATGCAAGAAGGATGACATGTTAAGGCATCTTTCTATTTATCCAAACTCAATTCTCTCATCTTTATGTGAGTGACACGTAAAAATCTGCTAGTATGACTTTTCGAGTAAAATCTGGTGTATTCATCTAGACAGGAAGCCCTTAAATTTCGAACTGGGTCATGGGGAGGTCGGTTGGAATTTCTGGGCAAAAAATAGTGAACCTTTTAAGTGGACAGGGATTTGCTCTTTCAGATTGTGAAGATTGTTGTATGGTTTAATGGACTCGTGAGGACAGGGTACGGGTTAATACATATGGAAAAAGAAAAGAGTTTGGTGCTACCTAATGCAGCAAGGCTCCCAGGTATTACGATCCGGATTGTGGTACCCTGACCAATGTGGGTTCACAATTTGGACCCCTCCAAAAACCAGGGACCGATAATCACAAAGAATAATAGAAATATACGAAATGATTGGTAAATGACTTCCAAATAGCAATAGATTTTTTTTTTTTTGATGTACGCAATTACACACGCATACTTATATATGCACGTGCATGCATAACCATCAAATCATTCTGAAGTGCAACGTGACTCCTAAAGTGGCCTGACTAATATTATCCTCCATTTTTCCTATATTGCCTCCAAAGTATTATGTGATATACCTCATACTTAGCTATATCCCGAACTTGGCATGCTACAAACTGGGTAGGAATGGGAGGGTCAATGGGTTTATTGATTCTAAAAATTTTGACTCAACTCATTTAGCAATTGGCCCAACCCAGTAAATGGCCTGAAGTCAGTTGGGTGAACCCCTTTGTTCTTACTTACACCCAACAACTTTGGGTCGGGTCTAAACTACAGTGGTCCACCCCTAGTTTCTGGCACCTAACTTCCTTACATTTATATTTAGTAGTCATTCATGTTAAACATACTTCATTCATAAGCAAAGGATCTTTAGGCATGTTTTATTTATTTATTTCTTTATGGTGCATATTCTAGGTATTTCACAAAGGTAGTGATCCATCATGGACTTATAACCGTATCACTTGAATTATCCATTCAGTGGTCTATGAATCTAATTCAGATTATTTAACTTCTCAGGATTCAGCATCCAGTTCTCGGAGAGCTATTGGACCTCCACAACATACAGCTGTTACCCGGGTAAAAGACAATAGTTTATTTTTTGTCTATATTCTTCTTTATGTCCTGTGGTTTTCCCTGCTCTGTTGCTTGATGCTTAATTACTTCTGGACAGATGAGTTCAATGCCACCTTTAGCACTAGAACCACCATCACCGTCAGCTTCTACTAGTGAGCCTCCAAAGGTTGGAAACTTGCGTATTTTGAAATTATTTCATATCTTTTAATAGAAAAGAATCTTGAATATATCTGATCAATGAAAGTTGTTCCAGGTTCTGCATACACCAAAGACTGTCTCGACATCAGGTCTTAAGGTTAGCATAACCTCATACCTTCTTTTTTTTTTTTTGTTCCTGTCACATTGGTGAACAAGGTTAAACTTTAAAGCTAATTTTTCAGTCTTCTGAGGGATGCCACTAGTCATATGATATTCTGATGTTTATATAAAGACTGAAAATAAAATTGAATCCATCATTCTTTTGCAATGCCCCACAGCATTATTTGGGGTGCTCTCTGATAAAAAGGTTGGACAGGCGTTAGGTGCAAAGCAGAGGCTTTTGTTTCATTATGCAAAAACAAGCCCCTAGCCAGGTTGTACACTCTGCCTTTTTGTCCCTTTTTTTAGCTAGGGATTTGATTGTGGTTGACAGCAGTCTGAGTTGAGCTAAGAGGCTGTGTCTTTGGTTTGATCCTCGGAAACAGTACAACACTTCTGTAGAATTGAAGGTTTCTGATACATCTCTTGCTTGGTAGAAATAATTCTTCCGTGAATTTCTTTCATCATGTCTGTGTTTTTTCTTAAAAATAGCGACAGCCAAGTTAGTTTGGGCTTTGGCTTCTACTGCAATTTCATATTGCTGTGATTTACAGTTAATTGCTGGATCCAGTTTGAGTTGTGTTAGGTTTTGAGTCTCGCTCACTCAAGCAGGATTAGGTCAGGTTGGCTGGTTGGTTAGATTGGTTAGTTTGTGTTATGTCTGCTTTGGTCTTGTTGAAATCTGGTCTAAAGTAGCGCACTGTGTTTGCTATGAAAAGAATGTTCAGGGAACTCCCCTGCTGTCATTTCGTGTGGCCGTGGGAAACGGTGAGCACTGATGTGATGCTCAGGGAGAGGAGAGCGATTGACAGGGTTTAATAGGGGGCCTTGGGCCACCCTACTAACCACTATCTCTCTCTCTTTCCTTCCTCTGAGCACCACACCACCATCCTCAGGGAGCAGGTGATACTTTTTTTCATGGCTGTGGAGAGGTGGATTCCCCTGCTCTGCAAGACACTAGTTATTTGCCATTTTAATGGTTCTGGAATTTGTACATTAAAAGAAATTCAGTAAAATAAAAATAAAACAAATCTAATTCAAGTGTAGCTCTATTTTATTGAAATTGTTTGCAACTCAAATACCGTGGCATTTCTGTTCAGGATTTGCAGCTGTCAAATAGAATCATGGGGAGAAACTCGAGTACAGGTTCAGCAATGCTTTCAAGTGGAACTTCATCTGTAGAGGAACCAAACAGTAGTGGTAGCACTTCAAGTTCCGGTGGGTTTGGTTGGAGGTTGCCTAGTTTCAGTGTTCTTACCAGAACTCGTAGTACTGCTAGCTGATCAAAACCGTTTCCAGCTTTGCGTTCATATTATCTCAATAAGGAAAAGAAAAATGTTCATAAACCCTTCTCATTTATTATTTCCCTAGCCGGTGCTGGCTGCAAGAATTAAGAAATCAGCTTCCTTTCTGTTAGTTGTATACATAATCAAGGATCTACATATTGTTACCTTGACAGAGCTCCGAGAATTCTGTAGTACTGTAGGTTAAACTTGAGTGGTATATCTTTTTTCTCTTTTCTTTTGTGGGTCAAACGAAGTTTTGATCTTTTTTTGCGTCATGTTCCATATTGCTTTCAAGGATTTTGGCAGACTTGTAAGGATCTGTAGACAAAGTATTGTAATATGTGTATATTATTTGGTCTTATAGTATATACTGGATTCTGAACAAGTGGCTGTAAGAAAATCTTTTCCTCTCTCAGTATGCAGTGATAAAATGTAAGGAACTTGTGGACTGATCTGATGATATTATGACTCTACTACTGTTCAGTATTTTTCAGAGTTCAATGCTTGTGTTGCATATACACTTCTATGCTCTTGTTAACTCCATTAGTGTCTGGTTTAATTAACAAGGCAGGGGACCCTTTTATTGAAGGGTGATGTCTCTATGCCTACAAATGTGGTATTACTTTGAGATTAAATCTCTCTTGGTAACATGTGGGAGCTACTTGGAACTCACAGATTTGGCCCCACATGTCAGTCTCTAGTAGTTCCAACATAGTAGTGCATTTGCATTACAGCATAATTACTTTCCCTACAGACTCTATAAGTAACCCTTAGTACAAGTCTCTTACTAGTTAAAGAGAAGTTGGTATAATTAGTCTTCATGATATTTGCATATGTTCGTGAGCTAAGGAACGTCCAGTCTTATATCTTATTTTATTGAGCTAAAAGTACATGAATGGAGAAAGCTGAACCATGTGCACGATCCGGCGTAATTCTCTTTTGGTTCATGTAGCCTACCCCAAATACTTGAGACAAATGGCTTAGTTGTTGTTGTTAAAAGCACATGAAGCAGCATTGTATTCACTTTTGTTTGTCACAAAATAAAGATGATCGTCTTTCCATCTTAATCGTTCATATTGCTATTTTTTTTTAATCTACTTGTACAAGTATAAATATAGAAGCCATATATTAGGTTCATGCTTTTAGTGTTTAGTGATTTTCCATCATAGCTTGGATGAAGGACTATGTTGGGAGAATGACCGTTCACTACTTAAAGCAAAGATCTAAGATACCAAATTCACAAACGTAAGCAGGAAAACACATATGTTGTCAAGTCCAAAAAGATATGATCCTTAAAAATTGTGAAAAGGATGGTTTCAACTTTCAACCACCAACCATTTTGATGATTACAGTTCAAAGATTAAGGTCATGACCAGCAACCACCTCCATCTTCTCAAATGATCACAGTATATTGAAGGTGGTCCATTCCCATATAAAGAGGTCCATCTCTGTAACTCTAAAGTGAGAGTGTCAGTTGTCAGAGTAAGCAAAGTCGACCACCTAACTGTGTTGAATTCAAGCAAGCCTCAGTAAAATTCAAGCACAAATTAAAAAGTTTTTAAACAAATTCATGAGTTATAGTTTGTGATTGGGACATGAGAATTAGTTGCATGCCATGCTCTCAAGTTATGATGGAGAATTTGTGCACTTTTCCAGGGCCCCAAGGAGTAGCCCAAGTCCTAAGCAAGCTTCTTGTGTGGGGTTTGTTGGCTCAGTAATTTACTTGGTACGTAGCAGCTGGTTTGTTTGTTGGTTGTTGGATTTGGTTTTAATTGATTTGGTTGGTCTTTTGTCTATTCAAGCCTCAAGGGTTCTTGATAGCTCTATGCTACCATCATATCATGTCTTCTCATAATCAAAACTAAAGCCAAGCATCATCATTATTGAGATAGGCCTGAAGATTATATATGCCATTATTTTTATTGTAGCATTAATAATCATTGAGGATGGCTTGATGGACTTCAACTACCATAGCTACAAGATGATGATGATGCTGATGATGATGACAATTTTTAAATTAATTGCCGAAATTTTTGGGTTTGAATTTGACAAGTCATGTCTAAGCCTAAAGATCCAGTTGAATATCATTTTGAGATAGGCCTTGCTAGCAAAGGTCAGTGGACGGTCAACTTCTCATCTCAATTGTTCATGTAGTTAAAGTTGACCGTGATTTCAGTTTCTCATCTAAAATGTGTGGATAGCGACAACACTGTATCTAAATATAAAAGCTAAAATTTTCAAAACTATCATAAATTATTATTGATTTTCTAAAAAAATCCTAAACTATCAAAATCTCAAATAATACCACAAACAATTCTTAGAGATTCTAAAAAATTTTTCAAAAAAAAAAAAAAAATAGAAATAGCTTCTCATATAGAACAATCTCAGACATGTTACAGATTTTCAAGGAAAAAATTATTAGGGACACAAAAAAAATACACAAAGATAGTTGAAAATCTGCAATGATTTTTTAGTGTCGCTAATGATTTCTTTGAAAATCTGTAATCTGTACGGGATTGCTCTATTGAAGAGCTATTTATAACTTTTTTTGAAATTTTTTGAGAACATTTGAGAATAATATGTGATATTATTTTGAGATTTTGATAGTTTGGATTTTTTTTTTTTGTTGAGAAAACAAGAATAGTTTACGATAATTTTGAGCAAATAAGTCAAATATAAATAATATCTTAAGCAATATTTTATCTATTTGGTGATTTGAGAGACAGGCATATGGAGGTTCCATCCTGACCCTCTATTTTATAATGTTAGCCTACTAGAAAATCTACTCCAATAGATTACATTGCATCTTTAAATATATGCAAAAATGTTTGCATAAACTGCATTGTGCATGCATATAGGTGACTACTAGAAACAAAATGGTATGCTGAGGGGAGCGGATATTTCCACTCTAAAGAATGATGAAGGCACCTATGGATGAAGGTGCCCCTATAACTGATAAAAGCATCTAAAAAAATTTAAAAAATCCCCAAATAATCCCTTTCTTCTTCCTCCATCCCCTCCTCCCCCCCCTCGTCGGCCTCCCCCCGACCCTCCCCCCCTCCCGGCCTCCCTATCCCCCTCCCCTCCCTGGCCTCCTTCCCCCCCTCTGCCCCTCCCTCCCCGGACTCCGCCCCTTTCCCCCTAGCGAACTCCACTCTCCCACTCCCACTCTCTTCCCCAACTCTCCCCCTCGCCGCCCCCCTCTCCCCCCTAACGAACTCCTGGCACGGTCCAGGCCGAGCCAGGGCACGGGCCAAACCCGGCCCGTGGTCTGTTGAAAATAAAAAATGCAAAAAATACTTTCTCCTCCTCTATAAATACTTAGACTTCCCCACTTCATTTCACACAATAAAAACTACTCCTCTTCATCTTCCTCAAACTCTACAAGCTCTCTATTCTCTCTACAAGTTTCTCAAGGCTCAAGGTCCATTTTATTGGATCACTAACAAAAATATATATTTTCATTTCACGTCTTGTAATATTCTTTACTAATTTTATCACAAGTTGAATAATTAATTTTGAATTTTTTTAAGATTTGGTTTGAATTTTTAAGTTTTTTTAAAGTTTTTTTAAGTTTTTTTATTTTTTTTAAAATGGCGGGCCGCCGCGGGCCGGCCTGGGTCTGGCCCGGGATCGGGGCACCTAGGCCCTTGGGCCATGCCCTGGCTCCATTTTTTGAACCCAGGCTGGGCCGGGCCGCCCGCTTGTTGGCCGAGCCGGGCACGGCCAGGTCTTGGGCCCGGGCCAGGTTTGGCCCGACGTGCCCAGGTTTGCCCGACACGGCGAAATTGACACCCCTAATTGAGTGGCCAAATTAGCTACCTAGAAACAATGGATATGGTTTGTACACGTGGGAACATGAGGGCCCAAAATGAGACAACATGAATATTACTTGCCTAATAAATTAAATGCTCAGAATTCCAATTTTATTGCTCATGTTGTCAATGATGCACTCATTTAATTTTCTTGTCTAGCTATTTGCTCAAGGTCTTACATGCTGGACATAATGATGATGACTAATGAGGCCAGTCTAGCTACCATATACATTATTGTGTCACACGTATATATTATGTTTATAAAATTAAATGAGCATTATGATCATTATGTTTCTCATGATTGTAAGTGTTTCCTGCTAGAATCATAATTATAGATGTTGATGCATGATTAATGAGACTGTTACCAAACCCTAAGAAACCAAGAGAATGATAGGTGTGGAAAAAAAATTGATAGCAATTTGTTAAATTTGTTAGGACAATGAGTCTACTAAAACAACATAACACTTTCTTGTATTCGATTTTTGGTTACAGGTTTATTGTAGGCAATCGAATATAAGGGTTAATAGAGTATCATTGTAGACTTATTACGCAATGACTCAAGTTCACGACACATATCAACGAAAGTGTCCGTGAAGGCTTGTTATAATCTACGTGGGTGGTAAGAGAATCAAATAAAGTTTATTAGACGATAATTATCTTCTTTGGAGTCTTTTATCCATTTATAAATCATAGAACTTGGTCTTTTTTCTAATTAGAACTTTTGATGTTGGAAGATTCAGTAAATTTGATAAGTTTAAAAGTTTGAAACATCAAATTTGTCTATTCCAAGTGAAGGGAACGAAAAAACTATTCCATCCCATCCTTGCATATGAAAAAAGGAGCTTGCATACGAAAGTTACGACATTTTTAAGTTACAGGGACAGTTCAACAAATTCTACCGGGGTGATCTATATATTCTGAATCAGTTTTGCAAAATCTTCAATTATACTGATTAGTAGTTTCCTTTTTATACTAGGATTTATGGTTTCTAATTATTATTATCTTTTAGTTTCTTATTTTTCGTTTGTTTTACTTTAGTTTTTATTAGAGTTTGAGTCAAAGTAGGAGTCTTATTTAAGATAGATTTTATATAGAATTACTTTAAAATAGTTTGAGTTGTATTAGAATTTTATGTATGAAGAGTTTATATAAAAATCCCTTGAAACTTTTGTAAGCACTCTTGGAAATTTAATAAAATTTGAGAATTTTTCTCTTTCTTTTCTGGTGGACTTCAGAGTTTTTTTCTAAGCATTTTATTTAGGGTTTGTCGGTGTTAGAACGCGATCTAGTTAGCGCTTTTTGCTACCGACCTGTATCAAATAGTATTAAAGTGAGGCCAAAGCTAAGACGATTTGTGCAGGGCGTAGAAGCAATAGCGATTTAACTTTAAAGGGTCTTCCAGCTAGATTTGATGTTGCGAACGAAGATTCGATGAGCATTTCCAATCCCTTCATCAAACAATCAAAAATATAGTTCTGAACAACAACAAAAATCATGATAGTGGTAGGAATGATCATGCTGATGGTCTTAACCTAAGCCGACCTACACATCAAAAAGATGATTTGAAATATCATAATTTTCATGTGCAATGTTTTGTTAACAAGAAGGTTTGCAAACTTATCATCAATAATGGTAGCCGCGAGAATATTGTTTCGAGAGCACTTGTGGACCATCTAATTGTCTATCGAGCGCCATCCAAACCTCTACAACAACAGCTAGATCAGCAAGGGATCACCTTGTAAGCTAACAGAAATATGTCATGTTCTTATTTTAATTAAAATTTTTTATCAAGATTCTTTTACTCGTAATGTCATGGACATGAACGTATGTCATATTTTTTGGGGAGTGTAACGCCCCTATCCTGCATACGGAGACGTTACTGCGACGTATATACGTAGGTCCGAAATACCCTCACGTACATACACTAAGTGTAATCACCTAGAGGGGGGTGAATAGGTGATTGCTAATCTAATGGTCAAATAATGCTAAATTAAAAACTTATTAAACAAATTAAAACTTCTTAAACTAAACATCAGGTATAACACAAGAGTGTAGCCAGATTCCCCGTGAAGGGCTCTGGACTAACTCCTCAAGATTCCTCTAAATAAGAGTTGAGGTAACGCATTGGCTCTCTTGGTTGAATACGAGTGTTAGTAAACAATCCTCAAGCATATAACAATTTGATCACAAATATATATCTAGCAATAAAAGATGAAAGCAATAGAAGCATGCAAGATATAAACAAGTAAGAGATAGAGAGAGAGCAATCGCAAACACGGGAGATTTGTTTCGAGGTTCGAGCACACTTGCTCTACGTCCCCGCCTTCAACACTATAAAGGATTTCTACTAAAATCGATCCCACCGGATCACTTGGTGCCGCAACACCTACAAGCTCTTTGGACTCTCTAGCCCCTCTCTTGTTCCCGCAAGAACACATCGCAAGCCCACTAGCTCGCCGAGGCCGCACCTCAAACACCGAGTTCACACACGAACTTGAAACACCGCAAACACACTCGTTCACCTCCTCAAAGCAAAGAAGAAGTATTTGGTGATCACAACACTTTGATCACTTAAAAATAATCTCACAAGAACACTCCTATAGGATGAATATATCAATGGATAGCTCAAGTGTTTGTGAGAAAAACAAGGATGAAATGTGTGGTGAAAACTCAAAGAAATCACTTTGAAAACTCTTGATAAACTCTCCTTTTGAATGGAAGTATTTAGCTCAAATACAAGTGGAGAAAACCTCTTAAAAGAGTTGGAAAAACTGGTGCAAAACCACTTGAAAAATCTTGTCGAAAACAGCCCCAAAATCCCTCTTTATATAGGGCTAGAGAAAACTAGCCGTTGGGGGATTTTTCAGCCCTGGCGGCTGACGGTCGACCGGCCCGGTCGACCGCCAACGGTCAGAATTCTGACCGTTGGAGCCTCGGTCAACCGGCCCGGTCGACCGCTGCCTGGAACAGAGAACAGAGTTCTCTGTCGGTCGACCGACTTGGTCGACCGGGGCTTTCCAGAGAGCAGAACCTCTCTGCGGTCGACCGGGTCGGTCGACCGGCCCTCCAGCAGACATGGCGTGCACATTCTGTGCACGTCGGTCGACCGACTTCAAGCTCGGTCGACTGGTCCGGTCGACCGACAGAAGCCAGGTCAGGGATTTTTGGGAAAAGAAAACTTGGTATTTTGACACACATAAAATCCCATAAAATCACAAAAAATCTACAAAAATAGTTTCAATATTATATTTTGATAATCAAACATGTTTGAGCAAAATCAAGACATGTTACAAACAATTTGAACTATTTTTGTAACTTAGAAATTTTGGCTAAAAACAAAAACCGTATTTTTCCAAATTAGTTTTTCCAAAACTTCTCCAAATACAAAAACAAGATATTTTAAACACTTTTAAAGCATAGAGTGTATGGATATGATCCACTATACATACATGGTGAAATATCTATGTTTTTGACATTTAACTCTAAAACGGTTTTGGTTAAAAACACATGTATATATGAAGTCCAAAAACCAAACCAGTATTTTTCAAAAAGAAAACTCTTTTGTATTTTTCCGAAATAAAATTATTTTATGAAAACTCATCTAAATCAAGAGTGTGTGTGTATATGGTATACTTGAGCAATCCACCAACTATTCTATCCTTCACATTTTAATCTAAAACAAAATCTTATAAAAACAAACCTAGACTCAAGTTTTGATCTTGAAGTCTTCACTTGAAGTCTTCTCATCTTCTTGACTTGGTCCAAACTTGATTCAACGAGCTAGACTCCTCTTGAGTACTTGATGTGATCTTGATGCACAAGCTCTTGAATCAAACCGTGCTAGCTCCAAAACTTGACTTTAAATCCTTTGTTGAAGCTACGCACCTACTAAGATCTTGATCACAAATCTGAGACTAAATAAACACAAGATCATTAGTACTATAACTATATGAGTTGATCATCATCAAAACTAGAGTGATGGGCCTTTGGGCCAACAATTTCCCCCTTTTTGATGATGACAAAACTCATGGAGTTATATATGCATGGATTAAAGTAACGCTTTAAAGAAGCTCCCCCTTAACTCATGCATAACAAATAAGCAATAAGATATGGCAATGAAGCACATAAACTAACTAAATATGTATGCAAACATAAGGAGATAAACATGCATAAACAAGCATAAAACTCATCAAATTCTTTTTCTCCTATTTGGAATACAAAACATATATGCATAAACATAAATCCTTCTCCCCCTTTATGAATAAAGTAAGGAAAACATGCATATATACTAAAATACTTCTCCCTCTTTTTGTCAATCATCAACAAAGGGGTTAAAGTAAAAATAAAACAATGTTCTCCCCCTTTGTGTCAAAAACAAAAAAATCATCAAAGGGGTGACATAAAACAAAACAATAATAGAGATATATGCGATATACATTCATGAAGAGGAAGACGCTAAGTTAACTTCCCTACATACATACATTACATGAAGAAGGGATAACAAGTCCTAACTCACATAACGCATAACATGCAATGCATAAGAAGAGATGTGAAGCTCCCTCTACACACGTGTACCGCATAAAGAAGAGTTGTCAAGCTCCTCTAAAGCCAAGCATCATCATTATTGAGATAGGCCTGCAGATTATATATGCCATTATTTTTACTGTAGCATTAATAATCATTGAGGATGGCTTGATGGACCTCAATTACCATGGCTACAAGATGAAGATGATGATGATGATGACAATTTTAAAGATTTATTGTCGAAAATTTTGGGTTTGAATTTGACAAGTCATGTCTAAGCCTAAAGATCCAGTTGAATATCATTTTGAGATAGGCCTTGCTAGCAAAGGTCAGTGGACGGTCAACTTCTCATCTCAATTGTTCATGTAGTTAAAGTTGACCGTGATTTCAGTTTCCCATCTAAAATGTGCGGATAGCGACAACACTGTATCTAAATATAAAAGCTAAAATTTTCAAAACTATCATAAATTATTATTGATTTTCTAAATAAAATCTTAAACTATCAAAATCTCAAAATAATATCACAAACAATTCTTAGAGATTCTAAAAAAATTTTCAAAAAAAAAAAAATAGAAATAGCTTCTCATATAGAACAATCTCAGACATGTTACAGATTTTCAAGAAAAAAATTATTAGAGACACAAAAAAAATACACAAAGATAGTTAAAACCTGCAATGATTTTTTGGTGTCGCTAATGATTTTTCTTTGAGAATCTGTAATATGTACGGGATTGCTCTATATGAAAAGCTATTTATAACTTTTTTTGAAATTTTTGAGAACATCTAAGAATAATATGTGATATTATTTTGAGATTTTGATAGTTTAGAATTTTTTTTTTTTTTTTTTTGAGAAAACAGGAATAGTTTACGGTAGTTTTAGGCAAATTAGTCAAATATAAATAATATTTTAAGCAATATTTTATCTATTTGGTGATTTGAGAGACAGTCATATGGAGGTTCCATCCGGACCCTCTATTTTATAATGTTAGCCTACTAGAAAATCTACTCCAATAGATTACATTGCATCTTTAAATATATGCAAAAAATGTTTGCATAAACTGCATTGTGCATGCATGTAGGTGACTACTAGAAACAAAATGGTATGTTGAGGGGAGCGGATATTTCCACTCTAAAGAATGATGAAGGATCCCTATGGATGAAGGTGCCCCTAAAACTGATAAAAGCATCTAAAAAAATTTAAAAAATCCCCAAATAATCCCTTTCTTCTTCCTCCATCCCCCCCCCCCCCCTCGTCGGCCTCCCCCCGACCCTCCCCCCCTCGCCGGCCTCCCTATCCCCCTCCCCTCTTCGGCCTCCTTCCCCCCCTCCGCCCCTCCCTCGCTGGCCTCTGCCCCTTCCCCCCAGCGAACTACACTCTCCCACTCCCACTCTCTTCCCCCCTCCCCCCCTCGCCGCCCCCCTCCCCCCCCCCCCCCCCCTAACGAACTCCATCCTTAGATCTGTTCGATCAGTACTGATCGAACATAATCTGATCTGTTCGGCTGATCTGGCCAAACATACCAGTTCTGTTCGGCCAGTTTTGACCGAACAGAGCTGTGGTGGGTGTGGAGTTTGTCGGGGAGGAGGGGCGGAGGCCAACGGCGGGGGGGGGGGGGGGGGGGGCCATGGACGGGGAGGAGCGAGGGTGGTCGAGGAGGGGGAGGCGGAGGGGGAGCAGGGGTGGTCGGGGAGGGGGAGGAAGGAGGAGGTGGATGGGAGGGAGAGATTTTTAGGACTTTTCACCAAGGGTGAAATAGTCACAAAAAATGACAACTTTGTAATAATTTTTGGGGATTTTTGGGGTGCCTTCATCATTTTAGGGGTGGAAATATTTGTTCCCTGTATTGAGTGTAGGGTTGTCAATTGGGTCTGGCCGGCCTGGCAACCCGCTCGGGCACGGCCCGGGCCTAGCCAGGGCACGGGCCAAACCCGGCCCGGGGTCTGTTGCAAAATAAAAAATGCAAAAAATACTTTCTCCTCCTCTATAAATACTTAGACTTCCCCACTTCATTTCACACAACAAAAACTACTCCTCTTCATCTTCCTCAAACTCTACAAGCTTTCTATTCTCTCTACAAGTTTCTCAAGGCTCAAGGTCTTTTGTTAATTATCCATTTTATTAGATCACTAACAAAAATATATATTTTCATTTCACGCCTTGTAATATTCTTTGCTAATTTTATCACAAGTTGAATAATTAATTTTGAAAATTTTTTAAGATTTGGTTTGAATTTTTAAGTTTTTTTTAAAGTTTTTTAAAGTTTTTTTTATTTTTTTTTAAAATGGCGGGCCGCCGCGGGCCGGCCTGGGTCTGGCCCGGGATCCGGGGCACCTAGGCCCTTGGGCCATGCCCTGGCTCCATTTTTTGAACCCAGGCCGGGCCGGGCCGCCCGCTTGTTGGCCGTGTGGGCCGAGCCGGGCACGGCCAGGGCCTGGGCCCGGGCCAGGTTTGGCCCAACGTGCCCAGGCCAGGTTTGCCCGACACGGCCAAATTGACACCCCTAATTGAGTGGCCAAATTAGCTATCTAGAAACAATGGATATGGTTTGTACACGTGGGAACATGAGGGCCCAAAATGAGACAACATGAATATTACTTGCCTAATAAATTAAATGCTCAGAATTCCAATTTTATTGCTCATGTTGTCAATGACGCACTCATTTAATTTTCTTGTCTAGCTATTTGCTCTAGGTCTTACATGCTGGACATAATGATGATGACTAATGAGGCCAGTCTAGCTACCATATACATTATTGTGTCACACGTATATATTATGTTTATAAAATTAAATGAGCATTATGATCATTATGTTTCTCATGATTGTAAGTGTTTCCTGCTAGAATCATAATCATAGATGTTGATGCATGATTAATGAGACTGTTACCAAACCCTAAGAAACCAAGAGAATGATAGGTGTGGAAAAAAAATTGATAGCAATTTGTTAAATTTGTTAGGACAATGAGTCTACTAAAACAACATAACACTTTCTTGTATTCGATTTTTGGTTACAGGTTTATTGTAGGCAATCGAATATAAGGGTTAATAGAGTATCATTGTAGACTTATTACGCAATGACTCAAGTTCATGACACATATCAACGAAAGTGTCCGTGAAGGCTTGTTATAATCTACGTGGGTGGTAAGAGAATCAAATAAAGTTTATTAGACAATAATTAACTTCTTTGGAGTCTTTTATCCATTTATAAATCATAGAACTTGGTCTTTTTCTAATCAGAACTTTTGATGTTGAAAGATTCAGTAAATTTGATAAGTTTAAAAGTTTATAACATCAGATTTATCTATTCCAAGTCAAGGGAACGAAAAAACTATTCCATCACATCTTAGCACGCGAAAAAAGGAGCTTGTATGCGAAATTTACGACATTTTCAAGTTATAGGAGCAGTTTAGCAACTTCTACAGGAGTGATATATATATTCTGGATCAATTTTGCAAAATCTTCAATTATACTGATTAGCAATTTCCTTTTTCTATTAGGATTTAAGGTTTCTAATTATTATTACTTTTTAGTTTCTTATTTTTCGTTTGTTTTACTTTAGTTTTTATTAGAGTTTGAGTCAAAGTAAGAGTCTTACTTAAGATAGATTTTATATAGAGTTACTTTAAAAGAGTTTGAGTTGTAATAGAATTTTATGCATGAAGAGTTCATATAAAAATCCCTTGAAACTCTTTGTAAGCACTCTTGGAAATTTAATAAAATTTGAGATTTTTTTTCCTCTTTCTTTTCTGGTGGACTCCAGAGAAACTCTCTAAACATTTTATTTACGGTTCGTCGGTGTTAGAACGAGATCTAGTCAGCACTTTTTTGCTTCCGATCTGTATCAAATAGTATTAAAGTGAGGTCAAATCTAAGATGATTTGTGCAGGGCATAGAAGCAATAACGATTTAACTTTAAAGGGTCTTCCAACTAGATTTGATGTTTGCGAGCGAAGGTTCGATGAGCAATTCCAATCCTTTATCAAACGATTAAAATATAGTTCTGAACAGTAGCAAAAATCATGATAGTGATAGGAATGATCGTGTTGATGGTGTTAACCTAAGCTGACCCACACATCAACAAGATGATTTGAAACATCATAATTTTCATGTGCAATGTTCTGTTAACAAGAAGGTTTGCAAACTTATCATCGACAATAATAGCCGCGAGAATATTGTTTCAAGAGTACTTGTGGACCATCTAATTGTCTATCGAGCACCATCCAAACCTCTACAACAACGGCTAGATCAACAAGGGATCACCTTGTAAGTTAACAGAAATATGTCATGTTCTTATTTCAATCGAATTTTTTTAATATTCTTTTATTCGTAATGTCATGGACATGAACATATGTCATATTTTGTTGGGGAGTGTAATGCCCCGATCCTACGGGTACGAAGACGTTACTGTGACATATATACGTAGGTCGGAAATACCCTCACGTACATACGCTAAGCATCAGTACAAGTAAGAACCAGAATACGAAAGTATGTGATGCTTCATACATTCCAACATATGAGTACAATTATAAAGTTATCACTAGATGTGACAAAGTATTACAAGAATATTACATCACCGATAGGCGCAAATGTGAGAATATAAAGAGATATACAATAATGAACTGTACAAAAGGGCGCTTATGAGTTACAGAAGGAAAACTCGAGAGACGAGCATGGGATCTGAAAGGATAGAGCCTCAGACAGTCTGCCGATGATCCACGCTTCCGCTGCGCCACTCTGATCAGTAACCGGAAGAATCCACCAGCTTCAAGCTCTAAGATCTGAACATCAGGATCTGGGGGAGTTAGAACTCCCTAATGAGTGGTGTTGTGAATGCCAAGTGGCATGCAAAAATAAGCACACAATCGATAAATCTAAGCCATAAGTATATATTGAAAATCGTGTCTGAGCATAGGCATGCAGGAGCAAGCAAGGAAGAGGAAAGATAGAAAAATAGAGCAACATTAGATATCTCCAAAACTAACTTAAAACTGATAAAAACTGATTAAAACCGAATACGAGCAAAATCAATCATACAAGTTTAGGTCACGACTCTATGAGACTAGTACATCTGTAACGCCCCGATTCCACAGATACGGGGACGTCACTGCGACGTATATATGTAGGTCAGAAGAAGCCCCCACGTATATACGCTAAGCATAAAAGTACAATAAGGAATCAGAGTACAACACAAAGCGTGGTGTATTCATATGCCAACTTACAAGATACAAGTACAAAGTTATACAAACTATGATAAAGTAATACACTTTACAAGTGTTATTTATCATATCCAAGTCCAAAAAGACAATATACAAACATGTACACAAGATGCTCACGTAATGGATGAAGATTCGTGAGCCAAAAGGAAGAGTCTGGCACGAGGGAACTAGAGTTGGTCAGCCTGCTCACTGAAATAAGCCTGGTCCTCTGTGGATGGCTCCACTTCGTTCCAAGCCTCAGAATCTGAATATGCAAATCCAAGGAATCAAGACATATAACAATAAACAAACTATAGCCAAGTGGCTAAGGGACATGAATAAGGAAAGATGAAATAGTTATAAGGAATATCAACTAACAAGTATGAAAAGCATGAGGAGATAAAATCCTAATACAATGAATCTACAGTTAACGTCTTATTATTATTACTTGTCTTACTGTGATATCTAACTATGTGACCCAGCGTCCCAGAGCACATAGATCCATATCCTAGTAAAGCAAGGTTGTTATTGGAAACAGCGGTTGTATCGACGAACTATGTTTACAGTGGGTCCCGTGCATGCCCGGGACCACGGTCAAGGTGTTCCGTTGCTTGATGACGGAACCAGCCGCAAGGCCTATCAGGAGGGACTTATGTATGCCCTTTGTCATGACAGTATTCAGGAAGAGGGAGCAAGCACTCCCCTCGGTCCCCTGGAGGCCCTCAGGTTAGACCGGAATATGATTGTACAATATACCTAATGCCACTGTAAACACGAACACATATCGATATCCGCATATTTCCCCCGACCCATGTGTAAGTTGGTCCATTTTATACAAAAGTCAAGTATATCATGCTTGGTTTAAAAGATAACATGATAGGGGGGTGATATTCACAATTTAACAAATTATGGAGCGAGAATATAATAATAAATCATGAAGTAACAAGTGGTGAGATCCATCAAGTAACATGTCATGTAATACCAGTTAAGAAGCAAGAACAAGAATAATATGCCACACGCGTATCAACAATAAGATCCAAATTCAGAACAGAATCAACCAAGTCAAACAGCCAGAATTAGTCGACTAGGTGGAAGGGTTAGTCGACTAATAGGGGTCTTAAGTCGACTACTAGCCTAGATGAGTCGACTAAAACTGGGAAACAGAGAGTTGGGTTTCTGTTTCAGGAAAAGTTAGTCGACTAGGGTGAGATGTGTAGTCGACTAACAGATACCTAAGTCGACTAATAGAGGTCTTAAGTCGACTAAAATTGTGATACAGAAAGTTGGGATTTATATCAGGGATACAGGAGTCGACTATGGGGAAATGGGTAGTCGACTAGGGGTCCTAAGTCGACTATTATTTTGGATGAGTCGACTGGAGCCGAGAGTTGGTGTTTTCTGGTCCAGGGAAAGATTAGTCGACTAGGTTAAAAATGTAGTCGACTAGGGTGGTCTAGTCGACTGGTAATATGGCTTAGTCGACTAAAACTGTGAAATCAGAAAAGGGTTAAGTTCAGCTAAGGTGGGTTAGTCGACTGGTCCCTAGGTTAAGTCGACTAATCGTGGGAAAAACAGTAACAGAACAGATTTTCTGATGGTTGTTTGATGGGCTAAAAATACGATTTTTATGGCACAAGTGAACATGAATGATCAACACAAGTAAACAAGGAAGTTGTCTAGTCTTGGTGAGTAGATATACTCACTTCGAACGGTTATGTGAAGCTTATACGAGTTCGAACGGATCGTTTGTCGATGATATCACCAACTAGGTCCTTGGCGATGTTTCCGACGACGTGAGATGCGATCCAAATCCAAGGGTTGTAGTTGCTTAGGAAGGAAATGAAGGCCTTGAGGTGGTTTGGAGTTAGGGTTTGAGATGGAGAAGGAAATGGTGAAGGCTATTTTCTTGGTGAAGTGAAAAAAGAGAAAAGAATTGTAAAGGAAAGTTTATATAGGATTTGATTTTTGTAAAGGGGGTGTAAATAAAGAATTTGAGAGGGGTTTTGTGTAAAAAGGGGAAGATGAGGTGTCTCCCTTGGCCAATGGTGGCCGGCCATGGAAGAGAGAGAAAAAGAGAGGCATTAATGGGGAAGGGTGTGGAGTTTGTTGGAATTTTGGATATTTTGGAGGAGAAGATATTTTGGGAATTTGGTGGAAGGAAAGAAGGAAAGAAAAAGGAAAAAGGAAAAAGGAAAAGAAATTATAAAATGAAGATATTTTCTTGATCTCCAAAATGAAAATATCGGAAACACAGGTTCCAGGGTTTAAGTCTAAGATACGGAAAACATTTCGGAAAATACCGAAATCGTCCGAAATTCAAGTATCTCGGAACGACTCGTAAATTTCACCAAAAATCAATAATAATATATGAAGACTAATAGTGAAATCCTTTTTAAGAAATACTTTATAGTTTTAAAACTAAAAATCCCGGAATCAGTTAACTACCGACTCCGATGGAGTTTTCATAAATTTATAAAATTCTTAGAAAAAGGATTTAGATGAGAAGTATGATTCTAAGAAATAATGCCTAAAGGACTTTCTAGAAATTCCTAACTGTTTGTGAAATAAAAATACTGGAATCAGTCTTCTGCCGACTCCGGTGGGATATCCATAAATTCGTAAAATCTTCAGAAAAAGTATTTAAGTAAGGAATATTATTCTAAGCAGAATTGTCTAAAGAATCTTCTAGAATTTCTAAACAGTTTGTAAGATAAAAATTCGGGAATCGATCAGCGGCACTGGTCGACACGGTTTGAAGAAATTCATTTAAATTTTAGAAAATTCCAGAAATTCTCATAAAATCTAATATTTTAGAAAATGATATTTGAAATTAAAATCGGTCAAATACGGAAAGTAAATCGAAAAATACGATCGAAAAGCTGAATACGCAACTAAGTACGTATTCCGGAAACGGGGTATTACAACATCAAAAGAATAATCCAAATAAGGAAACCCTTATTTATATACGTTTATCCCATGTCACTGTAATCTAAGCGCATATAACCTGAGTTACAAAATAACACAAAAGATTGTATATTAGCATCTTATTATAATTGGGGCTGCCTAAGTTATAGACTTTAGTATGTGTCTCATTTCACATACTTTCACTTACAACTTATTGAGCAAGTTATTTGAAAACTGATGGAGTTTGATGAACCATGTTTAGTATGGTGATTGAAATTTTCCTGCACACAAAATATGGAATATTAGATTTAGAACAAGAAGTGCAAGGTGCTCAATTCTAATCCGCGGTAGCAATGGCTATGCGGGTCGTGATTCTCAGGGAGGGACTAGCGATGGAAGCGTTTAAATAAGTTTTCTCTTTTTTATTTAGTTTGTTAGTTACAATGGTATTTACAATGAGTTGGGAAGAAAAGAATGAGTTGGAGTTGGTGATCTAAACTAAAATTACAAAGAAATAAAACTCTAACACATACATACCTCTTCTGTCCTGTTTACCTTTGATCCATGTACGATGACTTACCTTGTCTTTGAAGGCGTTCAAGTATGGCGTATAGGATCTTCCGCCTTCGCGATCTACACTACAAAAAGAAAAGACTAGCAAGAGAAGGCTTGTTCATCTCCATAGGCCATCAAGGGCACTTCGTCGGCTAGGCAGTCTCGAAGCAATCGGATCTCATGGTTTACAAAACATCAGAGAGAAACAATGACATAGAACAAGAATAGAAAAATAAAGATAAAGCAAGAATAGATAAACAATGAAACAAGAATAAAAACAAACCAACCTTGAGTAGATTTTATTAACAATGGGAAAAAAGTAAGACTTACACCGATGTCACCTCAGTACAAGTATGAACTACTTCCTCCATGAAAGCATCCTCCACTCTCAGTTACAAAAATTATAAAAGAAAACGAAAATAAAACCTGACCTAAATTACAAGTTAGCCTAAAAACCCTAGATTTTTGCTCTGTAGTTCGCTGTACGCCTTTCTCTGTTGCACTGCAGGAGTATTTATAGGTGCAGAAGGAAGTAGAGTCCTAGAACGACTCCTCCACGAAAACTAGTAGCGGGATAAGACAAGAATGCCGCGGAAACGCGGCTTGGGCCGCGTTTCGGCGGCCAAGTAGTGGCGGTTGGCCACGCGCTTTGGCGCGTGGCCTCCCCTGATCCGTCCATCTGGGTGCAGTCTTCTGGAAGTTGCATCCCGACTCTTCATCTTGGGATTTCGAGATAACTTGGGAAGTAAGTTACCCTATATCTCAAATCTTCCCATATCTTTTAAACGAATTTATTATCTTTGCACTCTCTTTCTTTGGCTTTTATCCTCATCCTGCAAGTATTTAGGGTTGAATAGAAGTCTATCCTTCCCTCTTCTTTTGGTATTTGCAACAATTGCCCTTAGTTATTGCAATTTTGACAATTGTTAATTGCAACTTTTACATTGGGCTTTAAACATGGGCTTTTGGGCTTCTTTTGAGGCCTTATTCCTTTATTTTTATTTCTCAAGGCCTGCACACAATAAATAATAAAATATTAGTTAATTGTGCATGATTATATGAATAAATATGAAAATGTGATGGTAAATGTAATGATAAAAATGCACTTTTCATTACCAATCATATGGGTCCCGTACTTGCCCGAGACAACGATCATGGAGTATCCAATACTGAGCCAGAACGTACCGCAAGGCACTGGGAACTTAATGCCCGAATGGAATAGGGTGCAGATTCTATAGAAATAGGTTTAGAGCTTGTGCATACCCGGGAGGAATAATAAGGGGAGTAGGGGTGCCAGTACACCCCACGAAATCTTTGGTGGCCTCCAAGTGATCCCAAAAGCATGTGTCCACACATGACTCGATATGACCATCATAAACATAACTATTCAGGACCCATCAGTTTCACCCAAACACGGTGCAAGTTGTTATTATTATAATTTTATGTAATTATCAGTATACGAGAATGAGAAGGAGAGAGTCAAGTGTATCATGAGTACATGATGTATCAGGAGTACGATTGTACTAAAATATATCAATATATGTCAAGATGTTAGGTCATCCATCATTCCCATATAGTGATAATTAGAAGAGTCAGGTATTAGGCATGCCAGGTGATAACAATTAGGAGTCACGTAATGCAGACAGATGTTAGGTGGTAGCATGTCAAGTGTCAGATGTCAATATGTAGATGTTAAGTGATAGCATGATAAGTGTTTACATATCAAGCATGGGTATAACAAGTGATATATAGCGATAGCTGAGTACAATCAAACGGAGCTGAGCAAGATGGAGGCACGAGCAGTGAACAATGTTTAGTCACTAAAGCGCTTGGCGAGGTTACCGGGACGACTCGGCTTAAAGTGCGAGTAGAAAATCCGGCAGCATCTCGCTTAGACGAATCTAGTGGTAAAGCGCGCTAAGCATGCTCACCAGGCATAGCTGAGAGACCTGATGGTCTAAGCGCACTCCTCTTTCGAGGAAGTGGAGGTGGGCGAGAAAGCCCGAAGGCTAAAGTACGCTCGGGGTCGAAACACAGTCTCGGTAGCTACCATAAAACCCATAAGTGTGGAGGCCTAAAACCAATTGGGTAGCTAGCTCGGGAGTGGGCATAAACTCAGAGTTGGTATGAGAGTACCTGCACGGGATGTTAGTATCACACAAGCATACATATAAGCATGATAATATCTAAACTACCGTGGAGTGGTGAAACCTGGAGGCTGAGTAAGACAAAAATAAGATCCATGAGCAGATAAGCGAACAACCAAGCGGAGATAGACAAGCTGGGATGAGGCTAATGTATAACGCTAAACACTATCATACCCGATGTAGTTACCGCTCGCAGCGAAGCCACGATAGTGTACAACAATCACTCGCGGCGTAACTATACTCGGACAGAATCAGTGATAGAGCGCTAAGCGCTAGGCTTGCCTACCTGGCGGAGCATGAGAGCCCAGAGGCTGAACGCAGCCCGGGGGCTGGATATAGTACCTGCAGAAGTGTTAGAGTTAATCACATGCGGGGGCTGGATATAGTACCTGCAGAAGTGTTAGAGTTAATCACATGCACGTAATAAGGCAGTAGTGAGCAATATCTCAGGCATGGCATATGTTCAAGAAGTAAACTACCCTAATACAAGCATTCATCACAGGCATATACATGCACAATACTGGGCACTCGGCCACATACAAATACAAGGCACCGCCCAATACAAAACACAGTCAAATATAAAATAAAATACTCGTGACCTGCGAAGTGATAAAACCTAAAATGAGGTGATGACACTCGCCTAGATTCCTAAAAACACCACAAAATTCTAGAGTCCAAAACACGCATGCACGCCATCAAAATATATTAAAATATATTTATATCTTTAAAGAGAGAAAGATAATAAGAGAGAGGAGAGAGAGAGAAGAGAGAGAAAGAATTAGAGAGAGGGAGAGAGACATGACAGAGAAAGAGAGGAACGGGGAGAGAGAGATAGGAGAGAGAAAGAAAGAGTAGGAGAGACAGAGAGAAAAGGAGGCGGTTGTTGCCCCCCTGCTCCTTTGTTTACGGTGGCCTGCCTGTGGCCCAGACAGCACCGGCCACCCCAAAAGAGGAGGAGGTTGGGTGTTTGATGGTGGTGATGGAGGTTGTGGTGGTGAATTTAGGAGGTGGTGGTTGTTGAAATTGAAGGAGATAGGAGGAAGAGGAGTAGGAACTTCTAATGATGGAGTTGGAATGGAGAAAATGATGGTGATGGTGGTTAATTTGAAGGAGGAAGAAGAAGAAGAAAATGATGGTGGTGTTGATGTTGGTGTTGGTGGATAAGTAGGAGGAGATGGAGTTTGGGGGGAGATGGCCGGAGCTAGGATTCGGCCATGGAAGGCTCGCCGACCATGGATGGCGCCAGAGTTGGCTTGGCTAGGTGGTGGCGCCGGCGGCTCCTTGGAGGAGAGGAGAGAGGAGGAGATGGCGAGAGATAGATTAGAGAGGGGGAGATGATATTAGAGTGAGGGAAAGTATAATTGGGGAGGGAAATTGAGGAGTAAAGAGAGAAAGGAAGAATTTGGGAGGAGGAGATGGGTGCTGCTATCGTTGGTTGCATTTTTAGCTAGGGGAAGAAGAGACAAAGGATAAAAGAAAAGAAAGGAGAAGAAAGAAAAGGAAGAGAAGAAAAGGAGAAAGGAGAAAGGAGAAAGAAAAGGAAAAAAGGAAAAGAAAAAGAAAGGAAACAGAAATTGATGGGAGGGGGATGTGATGGGGTGCAGGCCACATAGGGGGGGAGTGGGTCAGCAGCTGATGTGATGAGGGGAAAAGAAAAGAAAAGAAAGAAAGAAAGAAGTGAAAAGATGCCTTAAAATAATAATATTATAATAATGTCAGGAAATATCGACTATTTAAGAAAAATCTCCAAAAATACGCAGACTTAGAAAACATCATCCCGAGAAATAATATGAAATTAATTTTTAGAAATAAAATCTCAATTTAAAAATAAAAATCTTGTAATCAACCAGCGATACTGGCCGACATCAAATCCGTTCGAATTTTGATAAATTTAAAAAATCTCCAAAAATACATTAAGATAGAAAATATGATTTTAAGAAATAATGTGAAAGTAGATTTTAGAAATTTGACTCCATTTGTAAATTAAAAAAAAATCTGAGAATCATTCGGCGGCACTGGTCGATACGGGTTTTGAAGATTTTGCAGAATAGTTCTGAAAAATTTTAGAAAATCATGAAAAATCTAAAATATTGAAAAACGATATTTGAAATTAAAATCGATTAAATCTGAATACCGAAAAGATCAAATCAAGAAATAAATTAGGATCGGGCCTCCCAGTTCAGATTAGGACTGACTCCGAGTTCACAGATCTAGATCCAAGGCAAAACGATCATATAAATATTCATAAAATAAAAACAAATATAGGAAGTAAATAAAAAATATGATTGAAAAATTTGAATATGTAACTAAGTACGTATTCCGGGAACGGGGTGTTACAGGGAGGCCATGGCGACATGGAGTAGATGCAAAGCACAAGTGAAGCATAATATTTTTATGTTCTTTTGGAAGTGTAAGAAGATTATAATGAGATCAGCTGAAGGCCAAACTGAAACTTCTAAAATATAGAGATGATTTTTCTTATTAATCTGTAACAGTAGTGAATTTTAGATAGAATCTAAGAAGAATATGCACGGCAACAAAGAAATAAGTAACACAAGTGATAATCCATCTAAATTACAACCTTTGTTAGACGAGTTTAAGAAAATCAGTGTTGAATATCTTCCTGATGGTTTATCACCTTTTTCATCTCCAACTAAGTTACTGCCCTCACAAGAAACTTCATTGTCATTATTATCTAAGATAGATGAAAAGATTCAGAACACGAAAGCTGAAAAATCAATATCTTTTTCCTCACAAGAAACTTCATTTTTATTGCCATCCAAGATGGATGAAGAGGTTCAGATCATGGAAAAGAATAATCAATGTCTTCACAGTCTCAAGAGGTTGTATAGCCGTTCTTTGAGATTTCTACCTCTCATCTATCAATCATTTTCTCACAAATGTCACAATCGTTAATCTTGATTTCAACACCTTCATCATCATTGACAACACTAGTGATCCTTTTCAATTTTTTTTAGAGGTATCAAATTTGAAAGTGGATAAAGTTAAGTTAAGTAAGAAATTATGCATCAAAGTTGCTCTTACAATGAAGCTAGTTAGTAGTCAGAAATAACATGAATGAATTTTCATGCTACAAAATCAAGATTTATTGCAAGAGTCGACATTTATATTTTTCTTTTGACCAATCAAAGTTGCACTCTCGGTCGAATTTTTTTTAAGCAGAGGAGAATGATGTAAGAAGATTCAATAAATTTGATAAGTTTAGAAGTTTGAAACATCAGATTTGTCTATTCAAAAATCAAGAGAATGAAAAAGATCATTCCATCACATCCTAGAAAGCAAAAACTTGGCTCGTTTGCGAAAATTATAATGTTTTCAAGTTATAGAGTCATTTCGATAAATTTTGCAGGAGATGATACGTAAATTTTGAACTAAAATTTCAAAATCTTCAATTATGTTGATTAGTACTTTCTTTTTTCTGTTAAGATTTTAAGTTCCTAATTATTATTAATTTTTAGTTTCTTATTTTTCTTTACTTCTACTTTTTTTTATTAGGATTTGAGTCAAAATAGGAGTGCTATTTAAGATAGATTTATATACGACTTTTTAGAAGATTTTGAGTTATATTAGGATTTATGGGTAGAGAGTCTATATGAAGACCTCTTGAGACTCTTTTTAAGCATCTTCGAAATTTAATAAAATTTGAAAAAATTTCTCTTTCTTTTCTGATGAACTCAAGAGTTCTCTCTACATAGCATTTTGTTTAGGTTTTGTTGTTGCTAAAACGAGATCTACATGATGCTTTTCTTCCGATCTGTGTCACTTTTTTTTTTCCTCCGGTAAAATTGAGGTCCTCCTCTTTTCTTCTGATGTAAGACCATATCTTTCTTTAAAACAAATAAAAAACTAAAGGGAAAATGAGCAAAAAAAACAAATTAATTCCTTGCACTGAAATTTGTCTTCGGCACCATAATCTAATGACCTAATCCCCTATAATTTGGGAAAAATGTCATATATTATAAATATGACCATGACAAGACTCGAACCGACGATCTGTGAGTGAGCGGAGCTCTTACGAACCTAAGACCAACCAAGATGTCACTTGCGGGGGACATCTCAAGCACCATTTTATACTGTCTAACTTCACTTGAACAATAAAATAGTGGTTGACAATATTCTAATTGAAAAAGAAAAAGAAAAAAAAACTAATTTAGTAATTAATTACAACTTGCCAAGTGGATCCTTTACTTGAAACTGGTATATTATTGCTACAAGCTAGAATTTTGTACTGAAATGTGAGGTCATGGACCCCAGCAAAAGAACTAAATAATCCATTCTTTATTAAATGCTACATAATCATCTTATATTTCATCTTCTAAATAATCTTATATTTCATCTTCAATTACAAACCAAATTAATTTTTTAATCTAAATTTGCATTGTTAATTACTAACTTCAAGCTACAAGATTCCAAATAAAGATCTAAGTCATTCTCCATAGTTGAGTATATTTCAATAAGAAAAGAAACTTAACTATTAACTACTTAGTACACACAATTTATTGATACTGAGTATTTTGAAAGGTTGCAAATTTTAGATTTGACGAAATCTATTACAGCCAAAAATTTAAAAATAAAATGGATCTAAAATATTTTCGATGAAAAAGGAGAGACAAGTCAAAGAAAGGAGAAAGCTAGCTGGTGAAAAGAGAGACTGAGAAATCCTTTTCCAATGCAGTTACCAAACAATGTTCACTTTGGGGTTGTTGCATGCACATTTCATATTTCACTTGCCTATTGATTCAAGTGTAAGGGCTTCTTTGGTTGGAAAAATATGCTTTGGAATTATAGCAAAATCAGAATTCTTAGAGGAAAACGCCTGGCTGACAGCAATAGTATTTTGTGGGCTCAATTTGTCAAATCCGATCATTTTCAAACAAAAAGGACTAAAATGTTGTGTAGGGCCCACAAATGAAAAGAGAGTCACTTTTTTTTATTTTCCTCTCAATTTGGAGAGAAAACTGACATCCAATTTTTTCACTTTTCAGCTCTTATAAATTTTGATCAAACACGCAAACTAAAGAAGAGTGCATAGGGCTCACATATTTAGAGAAAATGAGCACTTTTCAGCCCATTTTCTCTGTAAACAACCCCTAAGTTGTTGCTAGAAAAGATCTCTTTCCCGCAGTACTGAAAAATAATAGTACAAGACATATCATTAATCAAAACCTAGTTGAAGAATCAAGGTCACCTCATATGAACAAATAGTTAGTTTTTTTGACACAGGGTATCCCAACTTCCTCCAAGACTAATTCATGTATATCATATACGGACTCTCTCACATGTGATGAGTTAAGTCTGAGACCTGGCCCCGTGGGGGGAAATGTTCTCCTCATGGGTCTCGAACTGATGCCCGATGGGAAACAAACCCACTGATTTACCGTGAGGCCACATGCAGAAAACGAACAAATTGTTACTTCAGTCTGTCAATATCTCCACTGTCCACAAGGTATACAGTACATCGGTATATCCATCAAAAGCTGAAACTGAGACATAATTTATAAACAAACAATCTCCTAAAATTCATAAAAATTCAGATAGCGTTAAAATAACCAAATAAATAGAGGAATATTGTGCATGTGAAATCAAAATATGTAGCACGTTTCATGAATTTTTCTAAAATCAAGTACGTACTAAAACGTTTGTGTGTATTTTAGACCTGGTCACTTCTCTCACAATAACTAATCCACTAAGAGCTTGTTGCATCATTCCAGAGCGCAGATAAAGGCACCCACCAAATTGATTAAGGCATCTCTATAAAAAAAATCAATGTTCATCTATTATTTTAGTAAATATATTTATCATTGTGGAAAAGTTCAAAGTATCCCTACTTATTGGTGAAAAATTACAAAAGCTCATTATTCTTCCCCACAATTCTCCTCTCTCTCCCACTGGCGGTCCCCTCTCCCTCCGCGGCCCTCCCCCTCCCCCTCCCCCTCCTCCACGGCGAGCTCTTCACCCCATCCTCCGAGGCCAGCCCCTCACCTCCTTCCCCGCCCTACCCCCACCCTCTCCGCATTCCTCCTACCCCCTCTGTGGCGAGCCCCTCTCTTCTTGTCTGGCCTTCCCCGCCCGCCTCCTGCTCCCTCCCCCCATCCACTTCCCCTTTCCGCTCGCCTTCCCCTCCCTCCCCCTCCCACCCGATAGACATGTTCGGTCACGACTGGCCGACAGATCTAGATCTGTTAAGACAACCATGGCCGAACAGTTTTATCGAGGGGAAGGGGGAGGGGGAGGCGGGCGGGGAGAGGGAGAGGAGGAGGAGGGAGGGAGGAGGAGTTCAGGCGTTGAAGGGAGGGGAGGTCAGCATGTAAGTTCGCTGGAGGGAGGGGAGGTTGGGGGCAGAGGGCGACAGGAGGGGGCGAGGGCGACGACCGGGAGGGTGGATGGCGGGCGACAGAGGGAAAGAAGGGAGAGGGACGCTGGAAGGAGGAAGGAGGGAGAGGGCTAATTTGGTCATTTTTAAAAAATTGGCGGGTATTTTTATCACTTCGGATGGGTGCCTTGATCTGATAGGTGGGTGCCTTTATCGTCACTTATCATTATGTGATAATTCATTGACTTAATTCATTATAGTTGAAAATTTCATCAAACATACTCGGATTATAATCCTTTAGTTTGTTTGCATGGACTCAAGGTTTAATCCAAAATCAGATATTAATTTTTATCAAATAAAGTAGTTTTGAATTAAGATAGGTGTTTGGATTGGGGAAAAGAGGCCAAGACCTTTTTTTTCCTTTCTAATTCAAATTGGCCCACTTTTAAATTATAATTGTATCACAAGCTCAAAATATTAAAATATATAAAATTTTTATAATTACTATCTTTTTTTTGAAAAATATATATGTTTCACTTTATCCTTTGTAAAAATCTACTTTCAGTCTTTACGCTTTAAGTAATTTTTCAAATATAATCTTTTTTTTAATTAGTAATAATTAACGAGAAATGAATCAATGATAAACTGTAATCCCCAATCCTATATGTAAGTATCACAGTATCAGTACTCGATACAGTGTATAAAGTTGATTTGACCTTCATGGTAGTCAGATTCAGCCAGTTTCAGTTTCAGATATTATTTCTAATATTGTAGTTTTTTCAAAATTTTCTAAAATTTTTTTGGATTATTTTGGAAAATCTCTGAAGTCGGTGTCGACCGATATCAATAATCAACTCTATGATTTTTAACTTATAAATGGAGTTAATTTTTAAAATCTGCTTTCATATTGTTCTTCAAATCATATTTTTTACTGTTCATTATTTTTGAAACTTTTTCTGAATTAGTCCAAAATCCGGCCAATCCGGTATCGACTGGTATCACCGATCGATTCCAAAATTTTTAATTTATAAATCAGACTGAATTTCTTGAATCTGATTTCACATCACTCCTTCGGGTAATATTTGCTATTTTACAAAATTTTTGGAAGCGTTCCAAACTAGTTAAATTTTATCGAATAAAATAATATTAAATAATTCTTTTTAATTATTTCTTCCTCCACCAACCCCCTTCTTTCCTTCTCTAGCAAGCCACCATCTTCTCCATTGCCCTCATTCATCGACCTCCACCGCCTTATCTCCCTCCCATAATTTAGAAACCTCTCTCTCTTTCTAACAAAATCTCTCTAATTTAACTCCTCTTTAATCTTTCAATATGTCACTCAATTACTACTCCATCTCTCTCTTCTCCTCCAATAGAGGCCAGTGGCCACTACCGGCGCCGACCCCAAGGCCGATGAAGCAGTTCCCCCAAACTCTGGCCAAGCTCTCTATCGCACCCCACTACCCCTTCCTCTCTCCATCTCCTTCCACCTTATTTCCATCTTCAAAATCAACCACATCATCATCTTCTTCTCTAAAATATTTACACCATCGCCAACGTCAACACCCCTACTTCTCCTCCTCCACCCTTCTCTTCGAATTTCGCCGTCCTCCCTCTTCAATTTCACCATCTCCCTATCTTCTTCTTCGTCCTCATCTTCAACACCATCTCCATCATCATCATCAACATACCATTACCCACATCGATCTCACATCCATCCCCTCCTCCTGGCCTAGACCTCCTCCTTGCTGACCCTCCCTTTCTCTTTCTCTTCTGTTGTGAATCCAAGCTCATTAAAAACCCAATAATCCATACCTATTAACTCAGAACTCATTTTTATTTAAGTCTAACGGGTCTGGGTTGCGGATCTAAACCCGACCCGTTAAGAGCCCAAACCCGCTTTAAACTCATGAAGATAATTTTTACATAAAAATCCCCTGTTAAATAAATTTATTTCATTTTAAATCTTTTAAATTACATATTTAACCCTTTTGTTATGATTTTAGTGTTCGAGCGATTACCTGAAGCATCCAGAGTCCGATCTGGACGATTCTTAAACCGTTGCGATTGTAAGAAGATGACTACATTTTGTATTACCTATATGAGTGTTTTTCTTTTATAAATTATATTTTATCATGTTTCATTACATGAATTGGTTGTAAATCGTGATTATCGGTAAAATTAGAATTATTGATTTTTAAATCATATAAATAGTAAATAACAAAAATTAAAATATATGTGATTACTTTCTTAACACATTTAATATGATAATACTTAATTGTGATTATTGAGTTAATATAAAATACAAATGGATTAGTTATATATTGATAATAAGTGATTATTGGATTATTGATAAAGCCATTGATCACTATTGGATTAGAATAAATTAATAATTATTAAAAAGGTTGTGAAGAGTTTGAAAAGATAAACTTGTAGGTAATTTCTTTATTGACAAATGAACAACTACGGGTATCTTAATATTCAGACACCTGTTCATGTTATATATATCACCCTGCATATATCACATCTCACCCTGATACTGTTACCGTTACTAAACCATCAATACAGTAGATACTGTACGAGTATGTGTTGTCATGATTGTGAACACCTTTACATGGATAATTTATACACAATTATTTAATATCACTTTTACATGAATTCATATGTATACATGCTCCCATTGTTGCCGTTTTCATGTTGCCTCAATCACTATTCCTATCACATGATTTACTGTTATATGAATATTCTTGTATTCCTATGACATGGGTATTTAACGCAGTGACTGTTCCTGATATTGATATGATACTCTTGTTACTGGACATGTGAGGTATTGGTATGCGATATGTGAAACTAAGTGCCACATGGATCTAAGCTATGGGGCCACCTTTAGAATCTCACATATCTTATTTCCCGTTTCCCATTATCTTATTTCATACTATCAATAGTGCTCATGTTCTGTTATCGTATTACATGTACTATGCACTATTTTTTTCTGATACACTGTGTAGTTTAAATATAATAAATATAACATGAGGATGGGAAAGACTTGACGCTTAACTAGATCTTATAGGGTGGATGTACTAGATTCAAGTTTATCTTACTGCATGAGATGGTAGTGCTGGCTACCGATTATATATAGCTCCACGAGCTCCCGTTTCTCGTTTCTTGTCCCCCTCTTATTGGATGACCCTGGTCTCAGCAGCCAGATGTCCGTTTAGAGCTGTGATCCCGGGTATGCACGGGATACACCGACCCGATTAGAGCTCCTAAACGATTGAGTTTTCAAATAATATAATAAAATAGTATAAATAATAGTGAAGTCAAAAACACTTGTTATTTGGTCACTCTCTCATTAGGATAATAGTATCCATATGCCATGTTCGGATGGGTTCGTCTGGAGTACAGGATCCGATATGAACTGCTAGTGGTATGGGACACTGGAAGAGATTGGTTAAAATACCAGGCGGTACTGATTGTTATTATTGTATAAATCACGTGACATGCTCGATACATATATATATTATTGTTCATTTATACTTATTACACTTTCTGTTATCTCATACACCATCATGTCACATGTATATTGTGCACTTCATATGGAGACACTGTTGGCCCAAAGGCCTTCCACCCTAGTTTTGATGATGATTAACTCATGTAGTTATGTTTACTAATTATCTTGTGATTTTAGTTACAGATCATTGATCAAGATATTAGTTGGTGATTGCTTCAAAAAGAGGAGTTTGGAAGCTTCACAAGTGATTCCAGGGCTCAAACTTCAAGATCACACATTGCCTAGCCCATGGATGGAGTTTTGGATCGGGTCTACTTGAAGATGGAGATCGTCAAGAAGACTTAGGTATCCTATTTTAGTTTAGTGTGTTTAGATCCATTTGTAAAGCTTAGTATAGTTGATATGCTCAAGTGCACAAACACACACATTTTATGTTTGGTTTTTGGTTTTCATGAATAGTTGATCAAAATAAGTTTAATTGATATATGTATAGTTGTTTCATTCTATACATGCATGCTTAACTTTTAAACAAACTTATTTTGACTTTCCTATTCATGTATTGAAAAATCCAAGTTTGATAAAAATACATGTTTTGGTTTTTGGTAAAAATGTTAAAACACAAAAATAGTTTCATATGCTTGATATTTAGGCTAAACTTTTTATCACATGTTTATATATCAATGCAATATGATAAAAACAATTTTGGGTAATTTTACAAGAGATAAAAGAATTTTTAGAAATATTTTAACTTATGTTTTTCTGCCCAGAACAGTGTCTGTCAGGCCAGTTCGGCCGACCGCATGGGTCGACCGAACTATAGGCCGGTCGACCCGTACGGTCGACCGACGTGCACTGAACCGTGCACGTCTGGCGCACATTGGGACGGTCGGCCGGGCGGCCGACCGAACCTGAGAGCAGTGCTCTCTGTTTATGTGGTGCCCCGATCCCGGCGGGTACGGAGACGCCACTGCGACGTACATACGCAGGGCGATGGTACCATCACGTATGTACGCTAAGCATCAATACAACACAACACATATATCAGAGTGCGGAAATACGTGGTATTATACATTCCAACCCAAAATGATACAAGTACTGAGTCATCACAAACAGTGATATAATATTACATCAATATTACATCACTAGATAATATAAAAGTAGACTGCGCATGATACAACAGATAATAACTCACGAGGTAGAAAGGGGATCTCGCGAGCGGGGAGAAAAGACCGGACGGAGCTACTGCTGGTCCGCCTGCTCCTCGAGGTAGGCCTGATCCTCAGCCGATGGGTCCACCTCGGTCCAAGCTGCTAGATCTGGACATGCAAGTCCAGGGTTGTTAGGAAAAACCCAGCGAGTACAAGAAAACCCAACGGTAAGTACAAATAATAGCAAGTGCATCATGACAAGTATAATGGACCCAAATCAATAAGCATGAATTAATCACAATGAATAGTGAATATGGAAATAACACTAACATTTATAAGGCATGAAATAAAAGCATGTATATCGGGCCAAATGTCATGTAATCAAGTTAGGAATCATGGAGTAACTACAATAAATGACAAGTATGGAAATGACACAAATATGCACGAAGTCAATTTATTAAGTTATTATTATTAACTCGTTCAATTTGTATGTTTGGTATATAACCGGTGCCATATACTTCCGCATACAAATCTAGCGAGGTTGGTTATTGGAAATTGATGGGGAGCGACGAACCATGTTTATAATGGGTCCCGTGCATGCCCGGGACAACGGTCCAGGATTATCCGGTACTGAGCCGGAACGTACCGCTAGGCACCGGGATTTACTATATGCCCGAAGGTCTTATAATACACCCGAACAGGAGTAGAGTGTCACCGTTCCCCACAGGATATACCTAGGGGATTATAGCACACCCGGACAGGCAGGCAGGGGGGTAGGGGTGCCAGTACACCCCTCGGAAGCGCCTGGTGGCCTCCAGGTCGAATCCAACAGGAAGTTGTACAACATATGTATGGCCACCATAAACACAGAAGCTATATCGATACCCATCAATTTCCCCCATCCCGATGTAAGTTGTTTAGATATGACAGAGTCTCAAATAATAATGTTCACGGGGTGTTCACAAATGTACAATATCCATGGTTATCCTATTACGGGGTCAACAGAGTATAATACAGGAGTAATGTCAGGAGCCTCCCTATTTCAGGGGTTCAAGTATACAGGAGTACAGGAGCTCAGAAGTACCAAATATCTGGTAAAATAATATAATAATCATGTCATGTCCCCGTAACAGTGATAGTCATGAATATGTCATATAATCAGGTATCAGGGGTGGTAATGTCAGGTCCAGGTATTTGTACCACATGAAAGTATAGCATATACCGTGTGTCAAGAGCAGGAGTCAAGTACGACATATCAAGTATCAGTGTCCAATGTCAAGTGATAAGTGTAGCAAGACAAGTATCGGGGTCGGGTATCACATGTCAAATATAGTATGGCAAGTATCAATATCAGGTGTCACATATCACATATAGCATGGCAATATAGCATGAAGATATCGGTGTCATAAGTCGTATACCAAGCATAACATGTTCAGGGTCGGGTAAATACCGAGTGCAACATCATACATTAATTTGCATAGCATAATATCATGTATTAAATTTACAGTAATAAGCACTAAGCATGCTAACATATCCATATCTCATTCCTATGCTTAAAATACAAGAGGGTTTATTTTTCGGTGTATTAAAATACTCGCATAATGATAAAGTAGAGGTATGTCAAAAATGAAATTGTACTCGCCTGAAACCGGGTAAAATACCGGTTAGAATCCGGGGAATCAGCGAACCGTTTAAGTATACCTCAAGCCCACAATATATATTAAAATATATAATTATAAATATTTATATAAATATTTTAGAGGGAAGAGAGAGGAGAGAGAGAGGAGAGAGAAAGTTGTAGGAAAAAAAGAAGGAGGGAAAATGAGGTGTATTTTGGAATAAAATTGGGATTTAAAGGGGAGGGGTAGGGGTGTAAATAGAGGGAAGTAGTTTTTGGAATGAAGTGGGGGTATTTTTGGAATGAGGGAATTTTTAGTTTTTAGGGAAATAATGAGAGGGAAATGAAAGGAAAGAAAGAAAGAAAAGAAGAAAGAAAGAAAGAAAAGAAAAAGGAAGGTGGAGGAGGGGGGTGGCCGGCCGGCCACTTGCGCCGGCGGCCTGCCGGCGGCAGCGCCGCCGCGGGGTGGGGTGGAGGGCGGCGCGCGCGCGCGGTGGAGGAGGAGGGTGGAGGTTTTGTTGATGTTGTTGTTGTTTTGATGGAGGTGATGGATGGTGGTGGTGGTTGTGGTGGTGGTGGTTGTGGTGGTGGTGTTGGGATGTTAGAGGAGGTGGAGGAGGTGGTGATGGAGTTGTTAGAGTGGTGGAATTGGTGGTGGTGAGGGAGAATTTTGGAGAAGATGAAGGTGGGTTGTGATGGGTTTTGGGAGAAATTGAGGAGGATGAGGTTGAATTGGGGGTTGATGGAGTGGAGGAGGGTTGTGGGGTGGTGGGGGACGCGGTGGCGGCGGCTAGGGCGGCGCCGGAGGTGGCGGTGGTGATGGTGGAGGCGGCGGCCGAGTGGGTGCGTGAGTTGTGGAGTTTGGAGAAGATGAAGTGGGTTTCTTTTTCTTTGGATTTTTTTTTTTTTTTTTTTTTTTTTTTTGAAATGAAAGTATGAAGTGATAGTGTTTTAATAGGAATGGAGGTGAGTAAATGGGGATGGTGAAAGGGTGGTGCTCATTACTCAGCCCATGCCCTGCTGCGCTGCTGCCGCTGCTGCGTTTGCGTGGCGTGGGAGAGGAGGTGGCGTGGAGGAGAAGAAAAGAAAGGAAGAAAAAAGAAAGAAAATGAAAAGAAAATGGAAAAATTAAAAAGAAATGAAAAGAAATAATTAAAATTTTATAAATAAATATTTTATTAAATAATAAAATTGATAAAATATTCTGGGAGTAATAAGTAGAGGAGTTGAGAGGGAAAAGCAAGAAAAAGAAAGAACGACAAATTATATTATTATTTTAATAAGGCGAAAATTTGACTGTTTCAGAATCGTTCCGAAAAATTCTCAAAATAGAAAATATTATTCTAAGATGTTTGGTGAAATCGGATTCAAAAAATATAATGTAATTTTCAAAATAAAAATCTTAGAATCTTCCGGCGATACCGGCCGACACCAGGATCGGTCAAATTTTGATAAATTTTGAAAAATCCCAAAAAAATGTTTTTAGCTAGAAAATGATATTCTAAGATATACTGTGAAAGCTGTTTTTGAAAATTCAATCCCATTTGAAAACTAAAAATCCAGGAATCAGTCAGCGATGCCGACCGACACCGGTTTTGGAGATTTTGTAGAAAAATTTCAGAAAATTCCAGAAAATCATGAAAAATCTAAAATATTAGAAAACAGTCTCTGAAACTAAAAACGGTCTATTCGGACTACCAGAAAGTCAAATCGGGCTATTGGCTTGTATCGGGTTCCCGGTCCGGGTCAGGGCTTACTCTAGGTCTGAAAATCCAGATCTAGTACTCAATAAACTAAGAAATCACAACCCATGAACACATACAGGAAGAAAATTGAGCAATATGGTCGAAAAAATTTTGGGACACGTATCTGGGTACGTATCCCGGGTACGGGGTGCTACAGTTTATTTGGGTCGACCGGGCGGTCGACCGGGTCTGCCCAACGGTCATATTCTGACCGTTGGCGGTCGGCCGGGCCGGCCGACCGGTAGCCTGTCAGGCTGCCAGCTCAGCCTAACGGCTAGTTTCTGTTTTGGCCTATATAAACCCCACTCCTTGGATTTTTGGCTAAGTTTTCCAAGAGCAAAAATTCCATATTCTCTGGTTTTAAAAAGAAGTTTTCAAAAGAGTTTAAAGTGCCAAAAAATTCATTCATTTGTTTTCAAGTGTTTTGTTATTTTCAAAGAAAATAGGTTTTTGGGAAACTAGTTTATTGTTCTTCATTTTCATATCTATTTGGTATTTCCCAAGAGTTTTTCTTTGATTAAAACACTTGTTTTCCATACTTGAGCTATATCTTCTATCCTATTCTATTAGGATCATTTGTTTTGTGGAAAAGAGAAAAAGAGAGATTGAGTTTGTGGTCTTTGGAACCACTTGTTGTAAACACCCTTGTTCTTGTTGTATCCCTCTTTGGTAGAGGTTGATCGGGTGATTGGTTTGCTCCCTCTTTGGTAGAGGTTGAGGCTTGTGGTTTGCTCCCTCTAGTGAGAGGTGGAGTTTGGATTGTAACCCTCTTCGATAGAGGCGTTGGTTGTTGTTTGGCTAAGGCCTACCCCTCTTGTGTGAGGTGGTGTTTGTATTGAGAGAGGAGTTTGGTACTCCTAGTGTTGTAACAAATCCTCTTCGGTAGAGGTTCCCTCGGTGGGAGATAGTGGATTGGAAATCCTACACGGTGGTGTAGGCGGGATGTAGAGCTGGGTGCTCGAACCTTGAAATATATCTTGTTGTTAGCGTTTGATCCATTGTCTCCTAACTCTCTCTTTTTACATTTGTGCAAAGCATCATTCTTAGCATCATATCATATTTGCTTGTGTTGTGCCTTGCATATATTCATATTGCCTATTCATCTTATATGCTTGGTTGTTTATGTGTGCCTCACTTGTACTTAACCACAAGAGCTTCACATAGCACCTCAACCCATATCTAGGGGAATCAGAGGAGTTAGTTAGCCAGAGCCCTTCACGGGGAATTCGGCTACACTTGTGTGTTGTATTAAGTGTGTTGCAAAATTTGCATTAGCTTCCGCATTTAGGTACTTAGTTTCTAGATTAGCATTTACACCTATTCACCCCCCTCTAGGTGTGCTTTCAGACACTACTCATGTATACATATATTTTGCATTTCATGTATTCTCTGTCTTATGTATACTCTGTGATACACTGTTACTGTATAAGAACCATAATGTAGTGTGGTTATACAGTGTACTTCATTTCTGCATGTTCATATTCTCATGACACTATTATGCTACTATACTATTAGGATTAAATAAGAAATATTAAATAATTAAAAACTTGGTACATGTCTTAATTACATTGATTTGTTGTAAAATCACTCTATACTGTATCATAAACACATATTTAGAATAATATATAATAATAGTGTCTCTTACTGATTATAATAACATAATTCCCTCATTTTGACTCACCTATTATTTCATCCATTTGCTATATATATTATTATTTTGGTAGCATAGCCTAGACATGTTAATTGATATAAATGATATAGAATTAGATAATATCGTAGAGGTAACACTATTATAACATTCTAGGTATTGATGACGATGTAGTACTAATAACATATTTATAATATTGATATACCGATTATTAGAATATTTATATTGTATCATTGTTACTATATATGTATTATATATTATCGTGATTGTACTATTATAGTATATATATATTACTGTTTGCTTCATTTTACCACTCACTAGGTTGCTTTTTGATAACCCTGGGTTTGCATGTTCAGGTTAGAGCTCAGAGATTTCGCAGCGCCTGATATATTCTGAGATATTATCTTGAGACTGCCACCCTTTTCGATTCATAGATATTTTTATTATTTATTTTTATTTTCTTATTTATCCCTGTTTGCATATCTATTATGATCACTGAATCTTTTACTGGTATTCTTGTACTTATTTAATGCTAAAATAATCATAATTATTGTACTTATTTCCTGTACTGAGGCTTAACGTATGTATGTAGAGTATTTTACCCTTCGTATGTATGTCGTCATAGTGTATAGGGAGAGAGGAGATAAGAGGAAATAAAAGACACTGGAAGAGTTTTTTAACTCATCAGGAAGATAGCACAGAGATCGGAAGCCAAAAAGGTAAGAGAAGGCTGTCTGCAGCATGTGCCAGAACAGGGTACGGTCGATCGGCGTGCACGACGTGCACAAGCATAGCCCGGGCGACCACCCGGTCAACCGACTGGCACAATTTGAGCTTCTATTGGTCCCGGTCGACCGGCAGGCAATCTGCTCTCCTGAATGGCTTCGGATTTCGTTTCTGATTTGAGACGAATCCAATTGAGGTTTCCTAAAATTCTGGGAGCCTCTGGCTATAAATAAGGGTTAGAGTCCTCATGAAATGTATCCCAAGTATCTCTCTGAAATCCTCAAGGAACAACTTGTATTGATTATTGAATCAAAATCTCTCCCCCTTACCCTGAGGATGTAGGTAAATTGTCGAACCTCATTAAATATTGTGTTGGCTTATTTCCTCTCTTATTTCTCTATTCTTATCGTGTGGGTACTTCTCCGACGCGTCTATCTCTATTACTTGGGTTCCTCAAGTTGGTAGTTGTAAGAAGGCGCCAGGCGTAACAAGTTGTATCAGAATATCTCATGTTCATCGTGGGATCATGTGTTGATTTCAAGGGCATTGGTGGCTGTTTAGTGGAGATCGTATGTTGATCTCGGAGCAGCGTTGGGACTGTTTGTGAGATCGTGTGTCGAACTCAAAACAGTGTTTGGATTGCTCGAGGAATCAAATTTAGAGAAGTAGATCGCTTTGGAAACTCTTCGAGGGTTTCGCTCTAAGGTAAAGATCTTACTTTTATCTAGTTTTTGATCTAATTCTGTTTGTTTTTCAGCATTATTTGAAAAATCAATTGAGAAGATGGCTGGAGATAGTACATCTATGATGAAATATGTGAATCCACATCCATGAGGATTGATGTGGTAAAGTTCGACGGCAAGAACAACTTTAGTATGTGGAGATGTGAGGTGATGGATGCATTGACAACATCAAACCTCGAAGACACTCTACGGTTGAAAAAAAGCGTGAGACTACTACTGAAGAGGAATGGGACAAGATGAACCAAACGACGTGTGGCTTGATAAGCTCTTATTTGACACAAGATATCAAGTATCATGTGTTGCATGAAATATCTGCAGGCAGCTGTGGGAGATTCTAGAGAAAAAATATCTGACAAAGAGCATTGAGTCGCGGTTGCAGTTGAAGAGGAGGTTTTATCTCTTCCGGATGAAGAAATGACTCTCCATTGATGAAGACATGAATAGCCATACAAAGCTGCTTATAGACTTAATTAATGTGATGTGAAGATCGATGAAGAGGATAAGGCGGTGATTCTATTGAAATAAGAAGAGTATGAGAGCTTTACTCTTACATTGATTAATGAAAGACAAACATTTAACTACAGTGAGGTGTCGACTGCTCTTGTGAATTATGGAGTAAGGAGGCAGGACAAATTATTTTCTTCTGAGAGTACATCAACAGAGGCGTTGGCGGTATGAGGCAGGAGTTCCAACGGAAGGGCAAAGGTGATCAGGAAAGATCAAAGTTCAGGTCAGAATTTAGAGATCTGAAGAAGAACCAGTACGCCTTATGCAAAGAGATAGAGTACTGGAAGGTTAATTGTCAAAAGCTAAAGGTAAAAGGAGTCGAAGACCTCGCGCAGGTGGTCAGTACTCAATCTAATACTTCACAGGAGGATGGATGGACTCAGATTCATCGGTATTTTCTTTCTCTGTTACTACTTCTACTATTGGTTACTCTGGTGATTCTGATGGATCTTAGATACAAGAGGTACCTATCATGTGTGCCCGAACATGGATTAGTTTTTTAACTTTGAGAAGAAAGATGGATGTTTTGCTATTATAGGTGATGATCATCTGTGTAATGTGGAAGGGATAAGTACAGTTCGTATCAAGATGTTTGATGGAATAGTACGAGAATTGAAGAAAGTGAGGTATATACTTCAACTCGAAAGGAATCTTATCTCAGTTGGTGCTTTGAAAACGTTGGGCCTTGTGGTATCTATACGAGATGGTGTTCTCAAGATGGTCAAAGGCTCAATGGTTGTTATGAAGGGGCGTCCGCTAAAATAATCTCTACTACTTAAAGGTAGTACACTTACAGGTCGGTGAAGACTTCTATTTTTCAGATGATATTTGTACACAGGTTTGGCAGATGCGCTCGAACATGGAAGAGAAAAGTCTTTGCAAGCTCTAACAAAGAAGGAATCATTGGAAGGTACATCTACCGACAACTTGAAATTGGGTGAATACGGCGTTCTGGACAAGAAGAAGGTGAAATTCAGCACAACTACTCACACTCGGAAGGTCTTCTTGATTGTGTTCACATAAGTATTTGGGGACCAGCTAAGGCTGCACTGCTTGAAAGTCATTAGTACTTTGTCTCTTTTGTTGATAATTTATCTAGGCATTGTTGAATATATCCATGAGATAAAAATTTGAAGCCCTAGGTATGCTTGTGAAGTGGAAGGATATGATGGAAAAACAGACTGGTAGAAAAATCAAGGAGCTACAAATTGATAATGTTGAAAGATAAAAGAACCAATTCCTATTATTTGACCAGAACATTGGTATTGGTACTCACTTCACAAATGGATTACATGGGTTGGTTAAGAAGATCAACCGTTTCTTGCTGAGAAGGCTTGGTGTTTGTTGTTTAAACACACGATTAGACAAATCATTTTGGGCTGAGGCGATTGTATATACTAGCCATCTCATAAATGGATGTCATCGACTGTAATAAGAGGTAAAACTTCTCTGAATGTTTGGTCTGAGAAAGCTGCTCAAGATCATGATTTGTTCTGAGAATTTGAAAGTCCAGCCTACTTTTGTGCCAAAGATGGCAAGATGAATTCGCGAGCAGAGAAGTTTGTATTTTTGGGTGTCAAAAAAAATATTAAAGGCTACAGGTTGTGGGACCCCGAAAACAAGAAGATTGTGTTGTGTCAGCATATCACATTTGATGAGACCTCATTGTAGAAGTCTACCATCCTCAGCGGGTGGAGAGATTGAAGACTAAGGATGTATCACAACGGGTGGAGGTTAATGCTACTCCACCACCTCCGGTTGGCTCAGTATCAGTAAGGATTACATCGGATGTGACTCTGGGTGGAGATCATGTAGCCAGTTTTGATGCTGAACAGGTTGAAAACATTGATGAGAATGTCGAACTATTTGCAGCTATGGGAACCAAGATAAATCTACGAAGGTGAGTGAAGAAGCATGAATCTCAAGTTGGTGACCGTGACAAGTGACATATAAAGGTCATTGTTCTCCATAACGGTAATAAGGAGGTTCATATGACTCAACCAATTCAGTTTGCTGCTGAAGATTCAGTCACAGATGCTTAAGCTCAGTGGAGCTCATTTCAATGAACTACGATTGGCTTGATCCCTTGGGTAAGGTACGTAGGCAGCCGTAAAGGTGCAACCATTTTGGTGATGCAGCCCGTATGAAGCTATTTGGTGTATATGGGTTCTCGAGAAGCTGATTGAGACTTCACGTAGAGGTGAAGAGTTAAACTTCACTTAGAGGTGAAGAGTTGGACTCCACGTAGAGGTGAAGTATTGTGATCTCAATAAATGTTTGATCTTCAGTGAGAAGATAGTTGAGCTTGCATAAGGGGGCGTGCATCTTGTTTGCTAAAGCCGATGATGGTGTTTGGTGTGCTCTACTCAGATTTGGTTGGACTGTCTTGAAGACATTTGGACTGGAAAGCCAGTCAGTTGGAGAGTCAGTAATGGCTCATGTTGGGTTCTTCTTGAGGTCATTTGGTATGGTGTTTCATTCAGTTGCTGAGTTGTAGACCATTCGTTGGTCGGCTCAGATGGTATTTCTCTTCGGTGGAGTGTTGGGAAGGCATGTATGTTGCATTCCGTTTGGATTGCTGAGCTGAAGTTGGAATCTTACATTGGATATTGGAGTTTGGAGAGTGTTACCTGAGGGTACAACAAACTCAATTTGGATCTGGTGTGATCAGTGAAAATCAATTATATGTGTGCTGACGATTTGTTTTGAAGGAACCAGTTTCGTCTGTTGGCCAAGTCGAGATCGTGTGTCGATTTCGCTGAGATCGTGTGTCGATTTCGTTCGGAGAGCTCAAGCCGAGCGTGTGTCAATTTCACCTAGATTGTATGTCGATTTCGCCAGATGTTCGTTAGAATTTGGCTCAGATTTAGAAAATCTTCACCGAGGTGGAGAATTAGAAGAGTTTTTAACTCATCGGGAAGATAACATAGAGATCGGAAGCCAAAAAGGTGCGAGGAGGCAGTCTGCAGCGTGTGCCAGAACAGGGTCTCGGTCGATCGCTCGTTCGACCGGCTTGCACGACGTGCACAGGCACAACCCGGTTGACCGTGGTTAGGGAACGGTCGACCAGAGCGGTCGACTGACTGGCACAACTTGAGCTTCTGTTGGTCGCGGTTGACCAAACGGTCGACCTAGGGACAAGGTCGGTCGACCGGCCTGGTCGCCGACAGGCGATCTGCTCTCCTGAACGGATTCGGATTTCGTTTCTGATTTGGAGATGAATCAATTGAGGTTTCCTAAAATCTTGAGACTCTCTGGTTATAACTAAGGGTTAAAGCCCTCATGAATTGTATCCCTAGTATCTCAAGTCTCCCTCTGAAATTCTCAAGGAATAACTTGTAATTGATTGTTGAATCAATAAAATCTCTCTATCCCTTACCCCGAGGATGTAGGCAAATTACCGAACCTCGTTAAATATTGTGTTAGCTTGCTTTCTCTTTTGTTTCTCTGTTTTTATCATGTGGGTACTTCTCCGGCGCGTCTATCTTTGTTGTCTGGGTTCCTCAAGTTGGTTGTTGAAAGAAGACGCCAGGCGCAACATAGCGTTCCTGTATCTGCGGGAGCGGAGCGTTACATTAACATTAAGAAATCAACTAGTAGTTAACCTAATTTTATAATTTATAAATAAAATTAGACCCATTTGTCATTTTTTTGTTCTATTTGGCAAGCATGTCACTCTAGTAACAATACTCTTGTATTTAATAAATTGACAGGCTATTTCTTGTTGAATTAGCATCAAGGTGGATAAATCAGGGTAATTATATTTTTAAATTACGTGGTTCTTTAAAATTTAACATCTACTAAAGTTTTCATCAAATTCTAGTTGAAAAGGGTTTATATAAAAGCATATTCTTAAAAAAAAGAGAATGATTTTTTCTTTCTGCAACATATATCGTAAGCAGATTTGAACCTGATAATCTCCACAACCTTGGAGAAGCTCTTATTTTTTTACTACTGAGCCGACCTCCCAGGTTAAAAATGAAATGATGTTGGAGACATGCTCAAGGCATGTACATATGCTAAAAACCTATTAGAAATAAGATATCATAGGTAAGTTTGATTTTGTATCCAGAGAATCAAATTACTAACTAATTTAGAAAAATTGTAATCATTAATAATGAGTACATGTTTTGGACACCATCAGCAAATTTTCAAGAGAGAAAGGAATTAGAACATAAAAAAATGCCTAGTCACTAGACTCTACGGGCATGTTTGTTTTGCAACATTTGGGAGGAAGAGGGAGGAAGAGAGGGTTCTTCCTCTCTCCTCTTATTTGTTGCTGGAGGAAGAGAGCTTCTTCCTCCAGCTGGCATCCGCTTTGGTGAAAAATGAGAGAATCACTTCCCTCAAAATTTGCCGGAAGCTCAAGGCGAGCTCGCCGATCTAAGTGAGTTTTGTTTTGGGGGGGGGGGGGGGGGGTGGGGTGGGGTTGGAATCTGGGGGCTTTTTGTTTTTTTGTTTGTTTTTGTTTCCCTTTCTTCTCTCTCTTTTTTTTCAAATCAAACAAACTCATAAAGAAGAGGGGAAGCTCTTTTTCTCTTCAACCGCTATTTTCTTCTCTCTTTCCGCTTCCTCTCTCTTCCATGAAACAATTAAGCCCTACATGCACGTGGTTTGCATAGTCAAGGTCAACTCACAGGAAGAGTGAGTATTGTCAGTCTTGTCAAATTCTCAAACAATTCGTGGAAAAAAGTTGGAATTTGATAACATGATTCAACATACAATTAGGAGCTCAAAAAATTATGCAAATTCTTTCTTAAGTAAATATTGAAATAAAGAGCCCTACTTAGGTTGACTAGAAGTATGTAAGTAGTAGGAGTCTCGTGATGAAAAGTATAGATAGAAAGTATAATTATTGAAATTACTTGTAAGGCGTGTTTGGTTGCAAGGAAGTGGGCGGAAATAAGAAAATAGGGAAGTATAATTGCTCACTTCTCTATCTATCCAAACACCGGAAAATGAAAATAAGAAAACTTATTTTCCTTTTCTCTTTTCTTTTTTACACAACCATTTCCTTACTTCCAGAGTGCTACAATTAATTTTGTAGTCATGTAAATCTCATTTGTAATAAGTTGTAACACAAAACAGTTAATTTTTTGATCATGTAAATCTCACTTACATTCTAATTACAATCTATTTTTATTTTTCTTAATTAATTTTTATTTTAATATTATTTTGCGGTCAACTTTGCGGTCAACTTTTCACTTCCACTTCCACATTACTATCCAAACACCAGAAATGACATAACATTTTTCAAATCACACTTCCCAACAACATCTAAACACCGGAAAACTTACTAACCAATTCCCAAGTTTCAAAGGGATCTATTACAATTTCCTCACTTCCTTACTTCCTTACTTCCTCACTTCCACCCTTAACCAAACAGGCTCGTAGGAGAAAGACCACCCAAGGAGAGAAATTATTAATTGAAATTACTTATAGGAAAGAAGAAGTGTTTCATAAAAGAAGTTGAACAAATCAATAATTTTGAGTTTTGATTTTTCTCTCATCAATCTCAGAAAAACCATATTAAGAAATGAAGAAATATGCCTATTTTAAGTGCTTTTGAGCAAAATCTTCATGACCGAACACATTCTACCTACTATGTTATACCCATTTTAATGACTCCAACTTCTAGCATCCTATGCTTAGATGCCAATTCATGCTTCCTTTTACTTCACTTCTTATTAATTTCTTGCTAATTTTTTTCATTTTTATTAAATTTTTGCATTTTTTTTGCTCTTGCCAAGTTCAGTGAAAATCATGAACTCAGGTAATAGACAACTTTCTTTCATGACGAATTATTCGCGGAAGGCAAATGTTAGCAGAGCAAGGGAACATGTATTGCCACCCATCAAAATGAGGAAGGCATTCATTAAAATATTACAAGTGTGCCATTATATTTTTGATCACAGCTACCCTCATGAAAAAGATTAAAATGCCGCTCCCTCTTTCCTTCATGCTCTTCTTTCTCTTTTCTCGGCCTTCCCTTCTCCTACCTCCGGCAATGACGGCCCGCCTCCCTCCTACCCACCCCCCTCTCATGTTGTTCGATTGGACATGCCTGATTTGTTCGGTCACATCTAGTCAACATACTCTGTTTGGCAGAATGTGGCTGAATAGATCTTGTCTGTTCGGTCTCATCCGGCCGAACTGCAGGGAGATGGGGGGAAGACAGGGCAGAGAAAGTCATCAGGGAGGAGGAGTGCAGTCTGGGCGGCTCAACCTCTAGGCAAATGAGGCAGTCGCCTAGGGCCCCAAATATAATAGGGCCTCCAAATTATAGTGTAAATTAGTATTTAACTAAAATAAGAAATATAAAATATTGAAATGTTTTTTATTTGTTCAAGTGGGCGTTCTGGAGTGGTTATTGGACATGACTAGAAATTGTGTAGGCTTTGCCTGCGCGAGTTTGAATCCTTTCATTCACGTTTTTTGATTTTTTTCCCTCTTCATTTTTATATTAACAGAAAAGCATGAGTTTCTTCCACTTCCCCAAGCTAATATCCTCCACTCCCGATAACTATTTAATTATAATTAAAGAGGAGTCTCTTCTACTTTCTCAGCTGTTTTTTCACTCTCCCTAACTATTTAATTATAATTAGAGAATTTTTTCAAAATTAAACTCTCTCTGTGCAGCCTCGCTCTTCACCACTCCCGTCGTCCAGACCTCAGACTGACGGCAGGGCCTGCAACTGCTCTATAGAAAAAAGATACATTAGCAAAACTTGAATACAAAAACTTGATTAAAATTTTGCATCTTAAAAAGTTAGAAGAATTATTTTTCAATAAAATAATAATTAAGTAAAATATTAGTTAATATTAATTACTTTTTAAAGTATATTTTAAAAGGACCCATTTGAAATTTACGCCTAAGGTCTCCCTAAAAATTGAGCCGCCCCTGAGTGCAGTGAGGAGGCGGGAGAGGGAGGCGGGCGGGCGGTGAGGGGAGGGAGAGGAGAGGAGAGGAGGGGAATGGCGAGGGGAGGTAGCGAAGAAGGACAATTTTGTTTTATTTAATTTTTTTTTCTTAATATCTTTATCAAAATAATGGGTGTCTTAATCTTAGTGGTTCCTTCCCCATTCTTTGTGATAGCAATATCCGCTCCCGTGAAGCAAGCAATGGAGACTTCCCGCTTTACCCTTCGTCACGCGCGATGCGCGTGATCCAGCATCGGTCGCTGCGCCAGTCAAATACCACAAATCCCCATTAATAATGTCAATCTCGTAATTTTTGTCTTAGTTTTGAGGCCCTTTTCACACGTAAGCCACTTAAATACTCAACTTCTCCCCCTCTCTGAGCGAGCCAGAGAGAGTGAGGGAAGCTTAAGCTGCTTCTTCTAACGATTCGAGCCCTTTAATGGCGGTCTGGGCCCTTTAATATTCCTGACCTCGTCAGCCCTGCTCGCTTACCCCCAAATGGGTCTCGAGATCTGAGCTCTTGCAGTGAGAAATTTCATGTTAGTTTTCTGTACTTCTTAGTTTTTTAGTTTTAGCTTTAATTTTGGGTCGAAAGCTCTAAAAACTGGATTTTTAAGGTAATGTGCTGGTTTTTAGTGGGAAAATATGTCCTGAATTTTTTTATGGGTATTGAGAATTCTGGTGAGTTTTTGGTTAAAGTTGCGAGCTTTAAGTGTTTCTGTTCGATTTTAGAGGAATGCAGCGATTTGGGAGTCTTTTAATGATAACGTTTATCGCTAGTGATTGCTTGGTTGCTGGTTGTTTATCTGAGTGATAACATTGTGATGGTTTTGTTTTGTTGCTCCTTTGAGCTTCACTTTTGAATTTTTGGAAGAGTGTGTGGATTTAATAGAGAAATTTTGTTTTAGGTTTGGGTTATTTTATTTCTGTTTCGAGCTTTTGTGCGAAGAAATTCTACTGGATTGAATGCAGTTTGATGTACCTTCGAATTGTGGATTTTCTTTCTTTCTTTCTTTTTAACAAGGAAGTGCTTCTACTATAACATTTGGTTCAATTTTGTGGATTTTAGCTCATTTTTCCAGCACAAGTTCAAAAACGTAGTATTGGTTTTCTGTGTAAATTTTATGAATATGTGTTATATACTCCAGCTGTGATGAGCTCGAGATTAGAGGTCTACTTATTACTCTTTTGTGCAGCAGCTCAAATTTTTTAGACAAATGAGTGATTTTATAAGATTTTTATCATAAATATGGCTTTTAGATCAACCTCAAAGTTTTCATTTCAGAAGATTCTATTTGGTTCTACTCCAATTCTGGGCTTGTATTTGTTATTACTATGTGAAGCTTCAATTTTGGATATTGTTTTGGCAAGTTAGGCTCCAATTTGGTTCAGTTTAGAGTCACAAAAATTATAAAAAAAAAATTCTACAATTTTTTTTTTCTCATTTGCTAGTTTTTACTTATTATATAGGTTGATTTTTTTTAAATTTGGAGATGGACAACTCATAAGAAATGATTAGGGAATGAAATTTGAAATAGATGAGATTGGGGTTTGAAACTTGAGTCCCATGCAATTATTTAATTTCTCTATGTAATACTTTGTTTAACTGGGCTCCAACATGCAATATTGGTGCATGTTAGCTCACCCACTTCCATACTGAAGCCTCCTCACCTTTCTTTTTCCTTTTTTCTTTCTTTTGGTGTGAGGATATGATTCTATCTTTGCTTTTGCTTTTATAAACAGGCTCTTTTTTTATTTATTTAGATTTAGTGGGCTACTAAATTTCACTTCAATATAAAAATGACAGACAATGTTGAAGTGAGGGAAAAATTCTGCTTTCTTTCTCTCCTCTGCTGAAAGTTCTGAGGGAGGACCCTTGCCTTGATGCTTTCCTTTCCTTTTCTTAGAGTGCTTTTAGGCTTTGATCAATGATTAGCTTTCACTAAGTTTCTGTCTTAATCAAGCTATTTGTTCATGAAATGGATGGGTTTACTTTTTTTTTTCTTTTCTCATTCTGTTGCCACCCTTTTTTAAATGACCCACCTGTCCATCCTTTTTACATGTGTTGGCTCAAGAGGAATTGCTTTATTTATCTCTTGTTAGCTGTAAGATGAGAACTGTTCAATAGTCACGCAAATAGTTTTGGTGGGCCTTTTTTAATGTGCAGAGGCTGATAAGAGCAAGGACTAGTTCTCTCCACTAATGAGACTATGAGAGATACTTAATTCCTGCAGATTTCACTTGCAAGCAGATAGTTTTTTGTGGGCATTGTTTAATGTGCAACCTTTATGAAATTTAAAGAGCTTGGTAGTAACCAAGGACTTTTTTTTCAATAATGAGAGATGCTTAATTCTGTTCAGATTGGCTTGTTTTTTGTTTTAGTGACAATTTCTTTTCAGTAAGAAAAGTTTTATGCTGGCACTTTTGCTTTTCCCCCGTTTCGTCAGTCTTTCTTTTTTCATGTTTTTAGTATCATGGTATGCTTTGTTTACCTCCACTGTTAATTGTCAAGAACCATTCGCCAACTGTTGTGCGTTTGATCAAATGCAGCAGGAGATGAAGAGCTCTTGAAAGCAAAAATTCAGAAATTTTCTCCTCAGAAAACTAATCAATGGGTCACCTCAAGCTGAAATGCTTCTCTCTTGCATCACCTTCATTTTTCTTCTCCTCCTGTTGTGCTTCCCATCTCCAGCTACTTCTGACTTGAATTCTGAGAAGCAAGCGCTCCTTGCCTTCGCCAATTCAGTGCGCCATGGTCTGAAACTTAACTGGAAATCAAATACTCCAGTTTGTTCTTCCTGGATTGGGGTTACATGTAGTAGAGATCAAACCCATGTTTTGGCCCTTAGGCTGCCAGGGATGGGACTTTCTGGGCAAATTCCTGCAAACACTCTTGGAAACTTGATCACCTCCAGGTCTTAAGCCTGCGATCCAACCGTCTCACTGGAAGCCTCCCTCCTGAAATCGCGTCACTTCCATCTCTTCGCAATCTTTATCTTCAAGACAATGCTTTCACTAGAGAAATACCAACTTCACTCTCTTCAGGCCTCAGCTCCCTTGACCTCTTCATTCAACTCATTTTCGGGGGAAA